>CAXKVX010000330.1:0-57086 GCA_964058865.1 Eleocharis quinqueflora
GGCTTGGAGCATTAAGCGTTAGGCGGCGGAGTGGCGTGCAGCGGCGCCATGCGACATGAGGCGTGCAATAGCGTCTTGCGACGAAGCGGTGTCATGCAGATTGCAGCGACATCATTAAGAATGGAGCTTGAAGCATGAAGTAGCGGAGCGGCGTCATGCGACGTGCAGCGGTGGAGCTAATCATGCGGCTTACAACAACGTCATGTGGCTTGGAGTGTGAAGAGACAGAGTGGCGTGCATCGATAGAGCAGTGTCATGTGGATTGCAGCGACAGAGCGACGTGCAGTGGCTGAGCGACGTCATGCGGCATGCAACAGCGTCATGCTGCGTCATGTAGCGGAGCGACGTCATGCGGGTTACGACGTCATACGAATTTTTCGTGAAGCGTGTAGTGGCAGAGAAGCATCATGCGACCTGCAGCATGCAGTGGCGGAGCGGCGCCATGTGGCTTGCATAATTGCATCGGCATCATGCTGCTTGCAGCAGCGTCATGCGGTTTGGAGCGTAAAGCGTGGAGCGACAGAGTGTAGTGAGGCGTAAATCAGCAGAGCGACGTGCAGCGGCGAAGCGATTTCGTCCAGATTAGAGCGACATCAGAGCGTGAAGTGTGAATTGGCAGAGTGACATCATGCGACATGCAGCTGCGTCATTCGTGTCATCTAGTGTCAGGCGACATTATGTGGCGAAGCGACGTCATGCGACTTGCAATAGTGTAATGCGGCTTAGAGCGTGAAGCGTGAAGCGGCTTCATGGGGCATGCAACATCGGAGCAGCATTATGCGACTTGAGGTGTAAAGGAAAGGAGTGGCGTCGTGCGGCGTGCAAATAGAGACATCAAAATGTGCAAAGTGGGTAAGGAGAGCAACACAACAGATCCGCTGAAAAAGCCACTTTCATTGGCCAAACATGAGAGACATGTTGGCGCTATGGTTATACGATACATGAGAGAATGACTTTAGGGCTAGCATGATTGTATAGGACATAATAGAGCTTGGTACGAGGTACTTGATTGGCTCTAGTTCAAGTGAGAGATTGTTAGTTACGGAATGCTTGATATTGGACATGACTCATCTTGACTTGTTGTATGAATTGTGTTTGTGTCATCAACAAAGTCATAAATAAGTATTAATTCTAATATCTGAGATATTTATCATTCTAGATAATTAATGTATATTTTGTGCGATTATCAAACGTTACTTTTAATCGAGGGCTATACAGGTAATTTTCGGTTATACATTTATTATGCTAGAAATTAGAATAGCCAATAGAATATATTTGTCTGCTTTATTTTTATGAGATTAGTGATATCTTTGGCTCCTTGATGCAGTGATAATTGTTATACATGCATTTATGATTATGGATGCTCATAAATAATAATTATGCATTTGTGAGACATAATTAATTAAATTAAATTTGGATTAAATCAATTTGGATAAGACTCAAATTACGAATGAGATGTATTTGTGCTCAGAGTGAGTCCAAGTCGATGAGATTTCAGTTATAAAAAAAATGTGTATCTTAGAAAAAAAATATTTTTATTTTAGATAAAAGTTCATTTTAGATATAAGTTTAAACTATAAAAAATTTATCTCTTGCGCTGGTGCGCATGATTATTTGGTAGAAGTCCACGTAATAACCAAAACTTACGGAGTCCGTCAAGTATACTAACTTACTCCCAATTGACCGAAGCAGTTGAAACTTGAAACAAGTACTTGAGATCTGAGAGCAGATCGGAAGAAGAGAAGTGAAGATGGTGGTGAAGCACTTGCTGTTGGCGAAGTTCAAGGAGGAGGTGAGCGAGGAGAAGCAGGAGGAGCTCATCCGGGCTACGCCAACCTCGTCTCTCTCATCCCTTCCATGAAAGCCTTCCAATGGTACCTCTCCTATCCAATTAATATCCAAGTCCAGCACAATTACTGATGAGATCTGGATTCTCATACTTCCATTTCCTTGGTATATGTATGTATAGGGGCAGAGACGTGAGCATTGAGAACATGCAGCAGGGCTTCACCCACGTCTTCGAGTCCACCTTCGACACCACCCAAGGCATCGCCGACTACATCGCTCACCCCGCCCACGTCGACGTCGCCGCCGTCTTCCTCCCTGCCCTCCACCAGGTCCTTGTCGTCGACTACCACCCCACGTCCCACACCAACAATTAATTGCTAGCTAAGAGATCAATTCAGACTTAAGAGGGATGCGTGCTTGCTTCTCTATCTGTTTGCTTCTATCAGCACTAGACGATCGAATGGATGCTTCATGCTTCGTGCTTCATGCTTCATGCTTCATGCTTCATGCTTCATGCTGCTCGTTTTAGTCTTCTCTTAATTACTCTACTTAAATTACTACTTTATGCCTTCAATGAAATTATATTATTGATTCGTGGAATTCAGGATCCATCTGTTCCGGAAAGTACAAATTGATTCCTATTTCCTTTGAAATATATTTACTAGTTCATAAATTCCGAATAATTTCTACGAAGCGGTCGAATATTTATACGATAAGTGGGGAAGGGTAATTATTAATTATTAATTATTAATTATTATGTCCTGTGAATCTAATTAATGGAGGATAATGCATCTCTTTCTCTCCGCATCCGCCGCTCTTCTTGTCAGCATATTAATTCATTGAAATTCAATTCCTGAACTGATTGAAATTCAATTGGAAATTTCAATCGAATCGACAAATGAAAGTAATTGGAAAGATCTGGGGTGAGAACAGCTTTGATCAAGAACAAGATATATATAAGATTAATTGTCAGCTAATTATATATAGCTCTAACCAATAAAAGTTAACACGAAGTTTAATATTTCATTTCATTATTATGATAAGTACGTACATCAATAGGTCTTTAATTTTATAGGCGATAATTGCAACAACAAATTAAACAAACAACTAACTGATTTCAGTTTACATTTCCTATCCCCAATCACTCAGCTGATTCTAACCAATTCTACAGCTAATCTATAAGCACTAATTTTGAAACCATCCTGATTACATCGTGTGATCTAGATCAAATGGTGAGTTGTCCGTACTTACTTTTAATTCCTTGCTGATCGATCTCTTTTCCATATAATCTGGTCTTGACCGCCTGCCGGGACCTCCTGGGTTGTACATGTTCTTAGTTTATTCATTTGACATTTTTCACAGTTTTTAACAAACTAATGTACAAAATCTTTAAGATTTGCCCAGATAAAAGACCTCCTAACCCTCTAATAAGTGGCAATGATGTCAGGTGACCATCACTATTAGATGAATGCAAAATTGCAGCAAAAATATGACAAAATTGCAGCCAATTGCAACAAAATTGAAGGCGATTGTAGTCAAATTACAGCAAAATTGAATTGAAATTTGCAGTTTTTATGTAATATAAAAACTTGGACGTACATCTATTAAGACTTTGTATGATTTATATAAAGACTTCGTTTGATTTATATAAATACTTGGACGCACAAAGTGCTAATTTGCATTAAATTACAGTCAAATTGGAGCAAAAGATGCAACAAATTGCAGCAAAGTTACAGCAAATTGCAGCCAAATTGCAGTGAAATTGTAGAAAAAATGAATAAGACGCTCAATTTTTATGTAATATAAAGACATGGATGTGTAGTTATTAAGACTTCGTATGATTTATTTAAATGCAGCACAAATTTAATGAAAATGCAGCAAAATGCAACAAAAATTGCAATAAAACTGCAGCAAAATGCACTAATGGTGGAGGTATTAATGGCAAGATTAATTAATAACAAAATTAAATTAGCTCAGAGCGGCATTAATGGCAGAGGTATTAATTAGCGGATGTATTAATTAAATGAGGTATTAATTAGCGACATTAATGACGAATTTGAATTATATTGACGTGGGTGTAATAATGATTAGGACCATTAATTACTAAGGTTGCCATTAATAGAGGAGGTTAGTTAGGAGGGTGTCTAAGGGGGCGCCTAAGTGGGAGCTGTTAGCTGCTCTCTTTATTTTATAATATAATTTAAATTAATTTTATTATTGAATAATGATATATTAATAATTTTTTTCATAATGTACTCATTTCATTTAATTATTCGAATTATATCCGTATTTGCATCCGTATTCGTTTATTATCTGATTTGTATACGTATTCGTTTATTATTCGATCTGTATCCGTATTCGAAACTATCCGAATCTGTATTCGTATCCGAAAAATAATAGCGGATACGAATACGGTAACGCTATTATCCGTATGTATTCAATCTGTGTGTACCCCTACCAGACTTTATTTCAAACTCAGTATTCAAACTTAGTTGTATCCGAACTTACTAGATCTCTGAATCTGCCACTGAATATTAGTATTATGAAGGTTGATAATTCCACCCTAGTTTAAGGTTTTTTTTTTATAGATTTGTGGACTCAACTTCAAACGGAGCTGAAAATGAATTGAACTAGAATTTGGAACCGGCCCAAATTTACAAATAGCCAATAAGAGCTGTTGGGCTGAATTTATTCTGTGGGTGTGAAGTTCAGCTAATATTTTTAAGAATCTTCCTTTTTTTTCCCCTACCAATCTACCAATGTTGAGTTATTTATTCTGTTTGCTTTGTTTGTTTTATCATGCACTATCCGTTCAGAACTTCAGATTTGTCTGCTGAAGCATTATGTTTTCCCAGCTTCCATTTGCATAACCAAGCCTCATTTAATAACCTTCAACCATGCATGATTTCCTTAATGCCTTTCTTTTCCTTTATTTCTGTCATTCGAAATGTGTTTATAACTTTATTTAATGTCAATTATTTTGCTTTATTTTCTTATTTTCAGAAGCACAATACAGAGCTACTGGTGAACACGGTTACTTAATTGGTTAGGCAGCAATTCAAAAGGAACAAGGATGAAACTGGTCCTGAAAAGATACAAAAACTCAAGGATGTGTATGTACCTATTTTGTTCTATATATTAATTTATGCTATTAATTAATCTTCTTTCTCCTTTCATACATACAGTTGTCTTTTTCTATCTTTCTGCACAAGCAATATGAAATATCAGGCATACCCTTACAGAAAGTGAGAATTAGTTTCTATTCCTCTCTTTCCTCATTTCTTGTGCTAGTGAATTAAGAAAGTCTAGAGAATTATTCTGATGTTATAGTGGGTCAAAACTGAATTTTTTTAATAATAAGATGAATGCACAATCTGTTTTGCAGTGCAGCTAGGGGCCTCAAAATCTACGTTACGTTACGTTACGTTACGTTATGTTATGTTATGTTAACATATACATAGTTGAAAGCAACAAGCCAACAACCCACAGACAGTACTGGTATATAGAATATAGATACATACAGTATGTGTTCAAGAAACCCTGGAGAGCGAGCTAGGTAGTAGCTGCATGAAGATCAGAAGGAAAAACAAAAGAATTATTAATCATTATGTATGTATTATTTATGCTGCTTTTCAATTTCGGTGGTTTCGCTTTCTAAAGAAACATCATCAGCAGCTGAGAACAAAGAACTTGCCTTGCCTAGCTAGGTGGCTAAGTGCTCATAAAAGCCAAATGTACACGACCACTACATCACCCTCAATCATATTTCAAATGTCTCCTTGTTATATCGTTCAACAGTATATATGCACAGCCACAGCCCACAGGTGAGGTGACACCAGCTAGTTTTATGCAAATTAAATTAATTATTGGGTACGACCAACTGATCCCAATCTCCCAAGTGGGACTATTTTCTACAAATTAAAATCGATCCCATAATTAAAGTACATTAAAGTACATAATCTTCTTAAAATAAACGACGTACGCCAGCCGGTAGACGCGCGGTGCCCGGTAGGGTGTTGAAAAAGAATAACATATATATAATGGTTTCATGGTTTGGTTTGTACTTAATTAAGTAGACTATATATATATATATATATATATATATATATATATAATAGTACTAGGCATTAGGTGATGACAAGATGCGGAGAAATTAATAATCAGAATCATCCTCTATAGTCTATAGTCTAGGCGATCGATGCTATTGCTAGGATAAGTTTGGTCGATTATTTATCATGCCATGTGGGGATTGTGAGGATTGTGGGTAAGGATCGATGTCAAAGCAAGCAATGTCGAACTTCAATACAATGATATATATATATATATAGGCTAGGGTGCTCCATGGAGCACCAAACCTTTAATGCTCCACATCGTATCTTTAATTTAAAAACTCCAACGACCGATCCGAACCATTGAACATGATCTACATATTTAAATTTACTCGAAGATTGAATTATATATTTTTTGGAGTTTTTTTGCTATTTTTTAGAAAGGTAGGAAAATTGCAACTTTTGTTGGTCCAGAAACCGTCTGATTAGCAACTTTTCTACCTCTTTAAAAAAATAGCAAAAAATTTCAAAAAATTGTAAAATTCAATTTCCAAGTAGATTTCAATATGTAGATCATGTTCAACGATTCGGATCGGTCCTTGAAATTTTCAAATTGGATATAACGAATGTGGAGCATGAGCAATTTGATGCTTCATGGAGCACCCTAGCCTTTCTATATATATATATATATATATATAGAGCATGGCTAAAATAATATGCATAGTACACTCCATTTTGTACTATGCATATAGATATAGGTCAATAAATTGAGATTTAAGTTGCTCAATAAATTCTTCATATGAAAATATTGTAGGAAATCAAATTTCGTGATTTTTAGAGCTTTCTTGCTATTTTTTAAATATTTTTTAAAAACAGTCCAGATTTAATACTACAAAAGTGTCATTTCTGGGCAGTTTTTAAAAAATATTTAAAAAATAGCAAGAAAGCTCTAAAAATTACAAAATTTTATTTCCTACAAGATTTTGATATGAAGAATTTATTGAGCAACTTAAATATCAATTTAATGATCAAATTAAATATAAATGACCGCATAGTACGAAATGAAATGTACTATGCATATTATTTTAGCCATGCTCTATATATATATATATATATATATATAGTTATGCTAAAATACTTTATAAAGTACAAGTTGTCATATACTTTAGACTCGTAACTCGAAATACTTTATAAAGTGCAAACAATCGATCAAGACCGTTGAAAATGTTCTCCATACTAATATCAATTTGGAGACCAAATTTTACATTTTTTAACTTTTTTTACTATTTTATCGGATGGGTGAAAAGTTAGTTAAATTGGAAGTCTGTAAATCATTAGATTAATGAAATTTCCACCTATTCGATAAAATAGTATAAAATTTTCAAAAAATGTAAAATTTGGTCTCCAAATGAATGTTGGTATGGAGAACATTTTCAACGGTCTTGATCGGTCTTTTGCACATTGTATCACGATATACGAGCCTAAAGTATATGCATGTTGGCGCTTTATAAAGTATTTTAGCACAACTATATATATATATATATGTATGTATGTATGTATGTATGTATGTATGTATGTATGTATGTATATGTATTATTTAACACTCAATTATTGGCTTATATATTTTATTTGATTCTGACTTCTGAGCATATGTATGCTGACCTCCCAAATTAAACGCCACCAGTCACACTATGATCATGTGCATGTTTTAATTTGTCGCGATTTAAGACATTCAAACATCCATCTCACTAAGCAAGCTAACATGTGATGAAAGATATTATCATCTCATTTTAAAAATCCATAAAGACCTGCATTTTTCTTCTTCTTCTTTTGTTTTCTAGCTAGCTAATTAACTTGGGCTTAGCTTGTTATTAATTTCAGTTGAAGAGCTCTTCGCCTCTTCCCACATTTCATTATTTCTTCTTCTCCAAATATGGATGCTGTGACTGTGAGTGATATCATTTTTTGTATGCATGCATCTTTTAATTTTAAATGCCTCCACGCCATTCTTCCAAACTCAAAACTTGAAGCCCGTTCACTTTCAGTAGCCAAATTCGAGTACTAGTTAATTAATTAATTAGTACGAGGCAGACTTGTTATTTGAATGATTTTTGTGTTCCCTTTCAGATATTCTTTCATCTCATGTTCGCATATAAGCTAATAATTAATGACGTCACTACACTCTTCATTCATGCCATGCGGAACTACGATTCTTAATTGTATTGATTGGAGTTGTATATTCTTGTAGTTAGCATCATGTGATAAAACTAACATATTTGATGCTGAGACTAACTTTTTTGTATTGAGACTAGCGTAGCGTCAAGTGGTGAAACTAACACTTTTAGTGTTGAGACTAACTCTTTGGTATTGAGACTGGCGTAGCGTCAGATGGTAAAACTAACACATTTGGTGTTAGCGTCGTATTGTAAAACTAACACATTTGGTGTTAAGACCAACTTTTTTAGTATTGAGACTAGCGTAGCGTCAAGTGGTGAGGCTAACACCTTTAGTATCGAGACTAACTCTTTGGTATTAAGACTAGCGTGGCGTCAGATGGTAAGACTAATACTTTTGGTATTGAGAATATTTTTTTAGTGTTGAAACTAGCATAACGTCAGATAGTAAGACTAACACTTGATATTTAGACTAATCTATTCTAGTGTTGAAACTAACTACTTTTGATGATTTTTTGCTGAAAACTGAAAAGTGAAAACCCTCCTTAGTTATGAAATCACGGAGTTGGGCTTCTTTTACTCTGTATAAACTAAATACAATATACATATTAATAATTGGCTAAGCCAGCTATATTAATTCCTACTCATATGTCATTCACATGCATATATATTGCAATAATTCATCTTTTTTAAGTTTATGAAAATGAAGATAACAAATACTAACTAGACGTATGCCAACAACCACGTGCCATTCCCCAAACTCCATTACATATTTACATGTGGCTGGCACCCTTTAAAGGAGCAAATTTTTGTTTCAAAAGAAAAAAAAACAAACAGCACATCGCGCTTGGAAGTACAAAAAAGAAGAGAGAAATTAAATAAATACTCGGCAAAGCCTAACATATTAAACAATAATAGTTGAGTGCAATGGTTTATGAACACCAGTAAATATATATCTCTAAGTTAGCTTAGCTACTTTTTACTCTTTGCTGTCTCCTAGCTTCGACGGCCGAATCTCCTCGGTTCTTGGGCTGAGGCCGACGCGGGGGCTCCGCTCCTGCCTGAGCTCAGAGATTCGGGGACTGTATGCCTTCTCCGAGAAGCGGGGGCTGTTGCGGTTTCTCAGCTCTGACACCGGGGTCCCACCAGAGCTCGTGATTTTGGGGCTGTTGATGCGCTTCACCTCCCCTCGGCTTCTGGTCACCATGTCATCCAGTATTTCGCTGCTCTCTGCTCGCCTCACAGGGGTCTCGATCTCGCATTCATTCTGGAATTCATTTCATTGATGTGATGTTTGTGTTTTTGATAGATGATATCTAATAAACAAAAGTGTGAAGAAGGAAATGAATTTATGATTTAAAAATAAGAACTGACCATTGGTAGGCAGAAAGGTATGGCAGGTGACTCTTCGTATTCGGCTGCATCAAGGTCAGTGAGGTGAGCCCCCTTGAACATCTTTGGGAGCATGTACTGGCGCACAGGCACAAGAAGCATGATCATGAGAGGGAAGAGGACACCGGCAATGGGGATCCAGGTGATCCCGAAGCAGATGAGCAGGTACCCCGTCTGGAAGAGCGTGAAGTATGCGATGGTCTTGAACGGTACCGTCTCGACAAAAGTGGCGTGGTACTCCTCAAGCACCCTTTTCAATTAATGATATTATTAATGTCATCAATTAGTGAGAAGAGAAGCAGCTCCCTTTGAGCAAAATTAATTAAGAGATAAACTAAATCAAGGAGAAGAGATAATGTGTACAGACTTGAAGCGGCGGGAAGGGGCAGTGAAGAGGAGGAGGATGCGCTCCCAGAATTGATTGCCAGGAAGGGACTCGACGGCCATGAAGGCGAAGTAGCCCCAGAGGACAGAGGTGGGGATGCGCTTGAGCAGGGGCATGGCCGCCACACAACCTCCCACCATCGCTGCCTGAAGCAGGTTGCTCAGCCGCTGCTCCTTCACCTCCACCGGCAGCAGCTCGTCGATCTCCTTCTCCACATCGAATACCGTCTCGTCCACCGGCGCATTCATGCTCCCCGTCCGCACTGCCAGCTCCACTGTTGATTCCTTCAGCTCACGAAGGCCCCTCGTCCCTGATGACAATGACGAAGTCTGCACGTGCACCAGAGGTGTCTGCATCTGCTCGTATGCCTCCTGCATGTCCCCGTACAGCTGGCTCAAGCTTGAGTTATCCTGAATGCTCCTTCGTGCTGTCGCCACCAGTCTGTTTCTCAGCAGCTGCATGCAAACAACAGTGATTAACATTCTAAACAAACATATAACTTAAAGTCTGAACTGAGAATTGAAACTAGATATAATACTTTTGTACCATGTTCATGGACTTAATTGATTGATTGATTAATTTACCTGATGCTTGAGAGTAGCCAAGCACTTCGTGTGCATCGGAGATTGCGGGATCACACCATTTGATGGAGGTATTCCGATTAGGCCACATAACAATGTCTATTATTTCACAAAAAAAATGAAAAACAAATATCAATATCAAATATAAATTATATATGAGCATGGCTAAAATAATATGCATAGTACACTCCATTTTGTACTATGCATATAGATATAGGTCATTAAATTGAGATTTAAGTTGCTCAATAAATTCTTCATATGAAAATATTGTAGTAAATCAAATTTCGTGATTTTTAGAGCTTTCTAGCTATTTTTTAAATATTTTTTAAAAACAGTCCAGATTTAATACTACAAAAGTGTCATTTCTGGGCTGTTTTTAAAAAATATTTAAAAAATAGCAAGAAAGCTCTAAAAATCACGAAATTTTTTTTCCTACAAGATTTTGATATGAAAAATTTATTGAGCAACTTAAATATCAATTTAATGACCAAATTAAATACAAATGGGTGCATAGTACGTTATGTGGTGTACTATGCATATTATTTTAGCCATGCTCCATCATACTAAGTGTAAATTGTCGATTCGGACCGTTTAAAATATTCTCTATACTAATACATACTAGTAGACCAAATTTTATATTTTTTTGAATTTTAATAATATTTTATCGGATGAGTTGAAAATTGATGTTTGTAAATCATTAGATAAATAAATTTTTAATCCATCCGATAAAAAATAAAAAAATTCAAAAAAATGTAAAATTTGATCTCCAAATCTATATTAGTATGGAGAATATTTTCAAAGATTCGGATCGGTCATTTACATTTGCTATTATGGAGCGGTTACGAGCAGTTGGAAGTTAGACGGCTATGGATCCCTCCTCATTTTATATATATGTATATATATATATATATAGCATGGCTAAAATAATATGCATAGTACACCACATAACGTACTATGCGCCCATTTGTATTTAATTTGGTCATTAAATTGATATTTAAGTTGCTCAATAAATTTTTCATATCAAAATCTTGTAGGAAATAAATTTTCGTGATTTTTAGAGCTTTCTTGCTATTTTTAAATATTTTTTAAAAACAGTCCAGAAATGGCACTTTTGTAGTATTAAATCTGGACTGTTTTTAAAAAATATTTAAAAAATAGCTAGAAAGCTCTAAAAATCACGAAATTTGATTTCCTACAATATTTTCATATGAAGAATTTATTGAGCAACTTAAATCTCAATTTAATGACCTATATCTATATGCATAGTACAAAGTGAGGTGTACTATGCATATTATTTTAGCCATGCTCTATATATATATATGTATATATATATATATAGGCTAGGATGCTCCATGGAGCACCAAACCGCTCGTGCTCCACATCCATTATCTCCAATTTGAAAATTCCAACGACCGATCTGAACCGTTCAACATGATCTACATATATAAATCTACTTGGAGATTGAATTTTATATTTTTTTGAAATTGTTTGCTATTTTTTTAAAGAGGTAGAAAAGTTGCTAATCAAACGGTTTCTAAACCAACAAAAGTTGTGATTTTCATACATCTCTAAAAAATAGCAAAAAAATATAAAATTCAATCTCCAAGCAGTTTTAAATATATAGATCATGTTTAACGGTTCGGATCGATCGTTAGAATTTTCAAGTTGGAGATACGATGTGGAGCATTAGCGGTTTGGTGCTCCATGGAGCACCATAGCCTTTCTCTCTCTCTCTCTCTATATATATATTTAAAAAAAAAACTGGTACAATGTAACACTGGTTTCTCATTAATTGAAGCTTGCTTTTAGCACCCACTACTTCAAAATTCAAATAACTTGAAATGACTTCCTACCCCCTTCTTTTCACTATTTACCTTCGTAACATTAACAAACCTTGACAAGAGTTGTATACAGCTCAGCAGTTCTGGTTAATAAAAGAAAAAAAAAATGACCACAATATGTGGTTGATACCTGTACTTACAAAGCCTGCTCTGCTTACCGATTACCTACTGCGACGAAAAACTTTGTTAGACAAGGTCATAGAATTTACCAGAAAGCCCAAGAGAAGGAGATCATAGTGAAAGGACGGAGGCTTTCTTAAGTTGAACTCCTTCTGTTGAGCTAGCTGAGAAGCCACACTGTGGTCAAAATAGTAAAGAACTGCTATCATCGTGGCAGGTATGAAGGCTCCGAGGATGTAGAGGAATGGTACATTTGGCATATCCTGTTTAAAATGTTTAGCCAATCAAATTTTAGTTCTTCATAGTTTTAAGTATAAATGGAGTGGTCCCACAGGAATATCATTAGTACCCTGCAGATATAAATTTCAGACAGTTTGCGATCATGATGACTGCTTAACCAAACAGTGATAAGTAACAATTTATAAGAAGAAGAAAAAAGGTTTGTTTGTTAAAGCAGTCAAGAAAGAAATGGCAACACGTGCAACAGCAATGCATTTGAATACTTAAAATTTGAGGAGAGGAGGTGCTTGTTACATGCCTTGACAACGGTCCAATTGTCATATGCACCAGGAGACCATGGATTGGGGCTAAAAAGGCGTCGAGGAATCCCCTTTGGGACACTTCCGGATGGTATGTAAGAGACTCCTGTCCAGACAAGAACCATCAAGGGCACCCCATAATCAGCTATAAAGCCCCTTAACCAACCTATAGAAGCAAGCACATCAGATTTTTTTCCCATCTAAAAATTTAAGAGACGCGAGTCTCAGAAGAAGAGAAGGGAATAAATACATATATGTTATATTAATATATATGTAGTACCGGATCCATAGCGCCATGAGCGTGCCTTTCTGCTGCGAAGTGCTGTGAGGAGAAGGCCAAACGAGAGGGCGATGGCAAACATTCCATTTGCAAATCTCCATGAGGGAACAAACTGGGTTAGGTTTGGATTTTCGCGATCGGGTATGCGGAATTCATCGACAAGGCCCTTGATAGCTTGTTGCATGAAAAGCATGGCGATGAGAAGGCCGAATAGCTCACCAGCGACACGGGTAAAGCGGTTGATGATAGAGCAGGCGCCCAAGATGGCCATGAAGAAGAGCAAGAGGGCGGTCCAGACACAGACCCTGGCAATTAATTAGGGATAATGAGTTACAGAGGATAGGATAGGATAGGATAGGATAGGATAGGTAGTAACAAGTAAGCAGTAGAGAAATGGAGGTACATATAAATAGATACATGCATACCAAGCAGCCCAAGCAAGGAAGAGGCGGCGGCCGAGATCGGGACGGTCCTTGGCGAAGTTGAACATGAAGGTGTACATGAGGACGGTGGGCTCAGCGACGCCGAGAATGAGGAGAGGTTGGCCGCCGAGGAGGGAGTGGATGATGCCGCAGAGGGCGGTGGAAGCGAGGGTTTGAACGGCGGTGAGCACGCCCTCTTTGAGTGAAGTGAAATGGTTAGTTAAGTAGTTAAGTAGTTAAGCAAAGCAATTAATTAAGGATGAAGCAAAGCAAAGTAGAGAGTAGAGAGTACTGACCCGTGTTCCTCTGGAGCTGCTCCCCGAAAGAAATGACAGGAATTGCAGAGGCAAAGAAAATGTAGGTGGTGGGAGCCAGGATGCTGACGCCGGCGCTGAACCCGCTGCTCCAGTCTTGCTTGTAGCAGCGCAGCCTGCCCTTCAAGTCGTTCCGGATGCCGCGCAACGGCACGAAGCTCTCTTCCATTGATTCAATCTATCAGTGCCTGCCTGCCTGCCTTCCTTCCTTCCCTGAAGTTGGATTTTAGTCTGGAAATTAGTTGAGAGAGTGGCAATGACTGGGGATGGGATGGGGATAGGGATGTGAATGAGAATGTAAGTAGGACGGATCAATCTACCAGTCTATCAATCTATCAATCTAATTTGTTATGGTTGTTAGTGGAGAAGGAAAGGCCGACAATGAGAAAGAGAAAGAGAAAGAGAAAGAGCAGCACGGAGAGGGGAGGAGAGGAGAGGAGGGATATATAAAGGAAAGGAGAGAGTCAGAGAGAGAGAGATCGCGACAGACAGTCTGTCAGTGGAGAGTGAATTTGAGAGGAGAGGTAAAGAGGTAAAGGCAGAGAAGAAGAGAGGTAAAGGGTAAATGGTAAATGGAGAAGAGAGGCAGTGAACGTGTGACTGTGTGTGTGTGACTCACACCAACTCTGCTACCATACCAGACTCACACCAGTAGACTGGGAGGAGAATTCACATTTTCTGAAATGGTCAACAGCAGTGGCCCTCATGCATTATCACCGTTGCTACAACATCGAGTGTTGTTCGCACAGTGTTTTTGCTACAGTACCAACAAATTTACAAAGTAACAATGCTGCCCGCTGACCATTTCGTGACCCCGCATTATTTCAGGAGATACAGATTCCTGGGAGGAGGTATATATGTATGGCGCAGCCCTCCGATCTGTGCTGCAAAATCTATTGCTCAAATTCTCAAGTCCATTACTCTAAACTAATCTAGATCTTTGAGAGATCTAACAAATCTTCTTCATTCTATCTCGTTTAGTTAACGGGTCTAGTCTCTACATTTGTGTGTAAAAAGCTAGATCTCGATCATTGCACAAGAATTATTATTGTTAGTTAATAGGCTTGATCTTGTTGCCAAGTCGGTGAATTGGAAGTCCCGAAGAGTATGATCAAGCCTATTAAAATCTCTTTACTTAACTTATTATTTTAGTTTATAGATCATTCTTGTTGTGAATTGCTTGAGCTTGCTAGAATTGCATAAACTTGTTAAATTTACAATTTGGTCCTTATAAGTTTAAAATTATTTAAATTAGCCTTACTGAAGGCTAATTACGATTTACAAAATGGTATCAAAGCACGTTGAACTTGTAATTAAGGCTCACTTAATTACAAGTAAAAATTAATCAAATGGCTACCAAATTACAAGCGAGTCAACAATCTATCTTATGCCAAAATTGCAAAAACTTTCGTATTGAAAAATATGCATGACCAACTACTTAAATTGTGGTGGACTCTTGAATGTCATTAATACTATATTTGTTCTCACAATTGATTAAAAACCAACAAATTATCCATTGAGTCAAAGCTTAAGAAAAGGGACAATGACCTAGTCATTAATGTGATTCTTGCACATGTGCATGAATCAATTGCTCCAATTTTTTGATAAGAAACAAATGCGTATGATATGTGGCACGCATTGATCCGAAAGTATGAGGGTAATTCGTTGCTTAAACAGTCTAGGGAAGCCGGGTTAACTACAATGTTTGAAAACTTTAAAATTGAAGAAAGAGAGTCTATTGAGGATATGTTTACAAGGCTCACTCTTTTAACTAATAGTTTTATTGAAGTAGGTGATTATTTGGACTCTAGCAAGATTGCTACCAAACTCATTAATGTCATGATGAGAAGACCAAGGTGGAAATCATATGTGAGCTCGCTACAAGCTTTGCACAATGCAAGAGAAGTACCTTATACTCCGGAGGAGATCTATTCTTTTCTCAAAATCTTTGAAGATACCATTCATCAACTTGGAGAAGAACAATGACACAATATCATGGCATTCGCCGCTCAAAACTCCAAACCTTATTATGCCTCCTGTTCCAACTACTGTAACACACATGAAACTCAATTTCAAAACTTTGACGTGGACCAAAACAAAGAATTTCCCGTCCTTACTAAAATGCTTCAAGGATTATATTCCTATGATAGAAGCTCAATACAACGCGAGAAGAAGAAGGGAAGAAGGTCGTGTGTATCATGTGTGACAAAGACGGACACACCATTCACACTTTACAAGATTTACCATCAATTGAGAAGTCAAGATGAGGATGAAAGACAAGACCAAAGGGGAAATTTCAAAAGTAAGGGGTTCAAAGTTAAGAGAAATCTCAAAGCAATGCAAGCCGACACTTGAAAAGAGGGAGAAGGTGAAGGAGATGAGTGTGTGATGAAATAAATTGACGACCCACAAACCCCTTTCGCTCTCATGGCATTGGTGAATGAAAATGACAAGGAAATAAGAGACATGTTAATGAGAATGGTTACCAAAAAAGATAGAATCCCTTGATAAATATAATGTGAACCAAAGATTACATATAAAATCAGGTTGGGTTATAAAAAAGAAAATTATACTTCAAAACTTGAGAAGAAACTATCTTTAGTAGAAAATGTTAAGGCTAGAAAGTATAACACTAGATTAAACAACAGTTATGCATTTATGTACAATAAGAAATACTTTGGTCAGACTGATCAGGATAAGTTCGACAAATTTCAAAATAATAAGAATAGAAATGTAAATGTTAAAAAAAATAAAAAACACAAATACAATAAACTTTACTGCAAAGGGTCAAATGAATATTTGTATGAGGTGAAAAATAATAATAACATAGATTATTCAAAACCAAACATTTTCATTAGATTTAAATCTATTACCAACAATAAGAATTATAGATATGAGCAAGACTATTGTACTTTGCAAAATATGTGCTTTTTTATTTTTACCGTTGGATTTTTTCTCAAAATAATCTTTCTTGCAAATGGTCTAAACTCACAAAATGTGTACTTTGTAAAGTACAAGAACTTTGCTCTTATAGATATTATAATAAGTACAATAATAAATTGCTCTTGTTTGAATTACTTAAGTATTTGCGCTTTCGTCATTAGTATAAAGTTAAACCAAATCGATACTAGCACTTCTTAGTTGATTTGAAATAAATTAAATCGGTGGAGTACATTCATTTTTAGTCAAAAGAAAACGACACGATATTTTGTAAAAACAGAATCAGATAAATATGTGGTGATTAATTGAATTTATCGTGCCCAGTAGGCAGTAGCCAAACTAGCGTCTATAGAATATGGATGGTGATAAATCAGATTTTTTTTAATTATGAAAATGATACTGATAAAAATAGCTAAGGAGTTGGAGTTTTTCGATTGAATGGTCAGAACGATAGAAAAACTACAGTGCGGCAATTGATTTTATTGTCGAACGGTAGATTTTCTACCGTGCGGCAGTTTTTTTAATTCATGTATGTGAATTTTTCTAACGTTTGAGAGCATTTTTCTTTGGTTTTGATAATTATTTACATATCTGATCATGTATAGAAAATTAATTACAATTGTGACCATAAGTAGTAAAAATTTATGGACATTTAATTATGATTTTGACCAAAAATTCTTTAAATTAGACTCACTCAGATTGATAATACAAAAATAGAAATGAATATATACTGCAGCTGGTGCGAACTGAAAACAAAAAGACAAAATTATTTCTTTCAAAAAAAATACTGCATGGTAGAAAATCAACCGTTCGGCAATGAAATCAAGTGTGCACGATAATTTTTCTACTGCTCTGACCATTTAATCGAAAAACTCCAAACTCTTGACTTATTTTATAGTATCATTTTCATAATTACCCAAAAAAAACTGGTGATAAAGTGGGAACTACTTTGTAAAAAAAAGAAATGTAATCGGTGCTTGTGCTTTTGAATGTTTTGTTAAGGTTGCAAAGTGGAGTTATAAAGAGTTTGGATCGGTCTTGAAATTAAAAATACATAGCCTATTAAATTAATTAGCCTATGATTTTATGAATAAATTAATAAATGTAAAAACACTATCCAGCATTCCAGCTTAGCTAAGAGCCTAAGAGATTTGGTTTGGTATACTTTTTTGTTCTCGTGTCTTCTTTTTCATCAAATATATGAATATGAATATGATGGTTCATTGAATCATCAACTCGTGACGTGAAATAAAGATGCTTTCTTCCATCCCTCTTGTCTACCATGATTACATATAATATCATCATAAATAATAATTGAGTTAAACCGGACCGACCCGAAGCAACATGCAGCGGTATCAACGAGAACGAGTACGATACAGGTCAGGTAGAGCTAGTTCCGTATCTATATTTGTATCTGTTTGAAGTTACTCTTACATCCTTATCTAATTCTTAACGGTTAAAATTATAAGGTAACGAATGAATAACGGACAGTACCAAAAATTAGGAAATTAGGAGAAGAGTTTGTAAAGAATTAAATAAACTAATGTGTCCGAGCTCTTTAATCCGTCTCTCCCAAACACACTACCTTGTTTTGTTTACTAAAGATTAGGAAAACTCCACATATTTTATTGAAACAATGTCGTTAGTACATCAAACGATACACGGCAAAATTATAAGTGTTATAGAAATCTACGCTATTACACCCAGCATCAAAAGCATACCTACTACATTCATCATCTAAGTATTTTTTTTTCTAAAAGTTAACATCAAATTAAACCATCAACAACAACATATCAAAAACAAGTTTTTTTTTATCAAGAAAAGTGCAACGGTGGTGCATAACGATCGATCGAGGATAATTATATGTGGAAAGAACGGTGTCGAAGAATCTTTGAAGGTTCAACAAAAAGCATACAATTCAACAATTAACAGATCGATGGCTGCTGACATTCTGCACTTGCGTGCCTTCTGGTACCAGCAGGTTGAGGGTACATTCATAGCATCAGTATATGTGGATATATCAGCTAGCTCTATATAGATTTCCTGCTTTTCTTGTAATACTTATTATCTTTTTGCTTTAGTTACTTTAATTTATTGGTCTGATCGACTTATATTTTTACCTTTTTTATAATTATATTGTACATTCGATTACCTCTTGGGTGATCTCTGATTAATGAAATCGATCTGGGGACCTTGATCCTCACCTTTCCATCAAAAAAAAAGAACACTTTGTATGATTAAATAGCAAAATAGAAGTTGATTTTAAAAGGAGAAGCGTCGTCATCCGGCTAAAACCGTGATTTAATTATTTGAAGCATTAGCTTTTGGATCTTCCTCTCCAAAAGAATCTATAAAAAAGCTTCATTTTTTATCGATAAATCATTAATGTAGCAGTGTTATAGAATGCTTCCAGCATTGTATTGTATTGTCATTTTCTAATACGACGTTTTAACAGTTAGTGGAGATAGTAAAAATAAAAATAAAAAACTAGCGACAATTCTTGTTGTTTGTTTCCTCTTCTTTCTTTCTTCTTTCTTGACAAATGATCGATACAAGAGATCAATAATATCATTGTTCTTTCTTAGTCATCCCAACTATTTGCATCTGAAAAACATCCAAACAATTAATTTCGTACTAGATAGCTAGTTTGAAATTGTCATCTAATTACTCGAAAAAAGTTTAAAACTACTCGATCAGGAATTAAAATCGTCAGATTTTTCTACTAATTAGAAATATTAATAAATGTCATGGACAAAAAGTATTCAATCTTTCGGTAAAATTAGAAAGATTAATAAATAGTCACATTCTTATATATTTTCCATTCACTCTTTCATTGTAGTTTCTTCTTTGGCACTGAGACTCGACATTTAGAAACAAATAAATAAATATAAAGTGTGAAAAAGATAAAACAATGGGAGGAAAGCAGGCAGGGATATCTAGCTAGCTAAATATCTAATCTAAATATCTGATAGATGGATGTATTTGTTTAATAAAGCAAACAGACAAAAATGTACTTAATTAAGAGGCAGGCAGTAAACAGTACTGACCGAACACTCTTTTAATTAATTATCCTCTAATTTCTTTTTTGCTACTTTAGCTTTTGTAGGTAGTGCTGTGTGTGTGTGCGCGCGCGTCTACTCTATCATATCGATTACAAAAGTAGAGTACTGGCTAGCTGTCGATCGAACTGCATCTGCATGTGGCAAGTAAAACTCAAACTCAAACTCAAACTCAAACTCAGCTATATAATAATAGTATTTAACTAGTAATTAATTATAAAAGCAAAAGATAGAGTCGGTAGCTTGCTTGCTAGCTTTAATTACCTTCACTGGTTATGCTAGTATCCATGCATCCATATAATAAAGCATGCAGCGAGAGAGCAGAAGAGGAACAGAAGGGAAGGGGAAGGGGAAGGGGAAGGGGAGAGAGAATGTTTTGTCAGCCTACAAATGAAAGCCCACCTCAACTCCTTTTGTCAGCCCAAAGAGCATCCAATCCAACACCTCTTTATTGATCTATTTAGAATACTTTAATTTGATATGAAACAGCAAAAATTCGGTGCGGCTCCGGTGAGTATCGAGTGCGCCACGTGGCGCACTCTATTATTTTAATAGGTTTGACCGGTTGGTTGCGGTCTTAGGTGCGGCTGGGTGCTTATTTATTTGTTTGTTTTTATTTTTTAAATCTATTTGTTTATAATATTATTCATTTTATATTTTAAATTTATTATATAAAGCTGTGCATCCGTATTCAAGATTTTTGAAATTGCAGTATCGCCTCACCCGCACCGTATTCGATACGATACTCGCACCCGCACCTGTGCAACACAGATCGGGTCGGGTTTCAGGTCATATTGCATTGACAACTTCTGGGTCTTGGATTGGATCGGGCGAAACCAGGTCGGGTAAGGGTCGAATTGCACCTACAACTTTCTGTTGTACTCAGCAATGTCTCGTATTTGTCGATTTGCAAAACTAAACTTGAATTTAACAAATGTCTTGTGAGATATGTTGTTTAGGTTTTCTCCTAAACTCAAGCAAAGGAAATTACAAAAAATGAAGGAAGCTGAAGAAAACATCAAGATTCAAGACATCAAGATCATACAAATTGTACGGTATTATAATGAATGTTTATAATAATTTTAAATCAATGAGATTGAGTCAAAAACATGCAAAATAACAAAAAAAGTTGAAAAACATTATGGACAGTTATATAACGTTCTAGAAAAATCGTTTGAAAATTGGAAAATCGATCAGAACGTTATATAACGATAAGTAACGTTATATAACATTTCACACGGTTATATAACGTTTTGACACGTTATATAACGTTATAAAAATTTGATGCAATATAACGATCATATTTCTTATAGTTGTAATCGAGATATTTTGTTAAAACGTTACATAACGTTGTAGAGCGTTGTGTAACGGTTTAACTCAAAAAATTGAATAAAACATTGTGGGATGATATAAATAGGGATTCTTTCCCTTTCCCCAATTCATTCATCCCATTTTCAAAACTAAAACCTAACTTTGAGTCTCCATTAAAGAGCTTTCAATACTACTTGCTAAATCATTTCTATTTGACTCAATCTCTTGATCTAAACTTATTCTAAACTATTGTGAGATTTGAAAGTTCCATTTCACTATTCTATCATCTATTTGGTTACTATTATTTGGCCTTGTCTCTCAACTTTTGTGTGTAAGAGGACAATGTTCAAGCTTGTATAAGACTCTTGTGTGATAGTGAATCGGCTCAACTCTATTACCAAGTCAAGGGGTTGGGAGTTCCGGAGAGTAGGATCGTCAATATCTGAATTTCGTTAAAAATCCCCGTGTCACTTATGCCATAACTTTGTTTGCAATTTCTAAACTCTCTCTCCTTTTAATTAAGCTTACTATTTTAGTTTAGAAATTGTTCTTGCTTCATTTGTAGTTAAATTGTTAAAATTACAAATTGATCCCTAAAATTGTATTAATTCGCTTGAATAAGTCTCTTTAAGGCTAATCACGATTTACAAAGTGGTATCAGAGCAGTGTTGAACTTAAAAATTGAGTCTCACTTAATCTCAAGTAAAGATCAACTCAAATGACAATCAAATTGCAATTTTTGTTGGTTCAGAAATCGTTTAATTAGCAATTTTTCTATCTCTTTAAAAAAATAGCAAAAATTTCAAAAAAAAATGTAAATTCAATCTCCAAGTAGATTTCAATATGTAGATCATGTTCAAAGGTTCAGATCAATTGTTAAAATGTCAAATTAGATATAATAAATATGAAGCACGAGCGATTTGACGCTTCATGAAGCATCCTAGTCTTGAGTGCTTCTGCTGTGGATAGAAGCTTTGACCGTTTATTTTTCTCGGAAATTAATCAGAAATCTCAATTTTCAATAGCGGAGAAAAAGAATGCAGCAACTTGAGCTTAAATGTTATCTAAGCGCTTAGATCCTCTATTAATAAACGGCCGGAATTTAGAATCCGCCTATTTTAAATATTTTTTAGAGCTTTCAGTTCCAGCTTTTATTTAATAGAATAGAATAGAATAATAGCTTGCTACGACCCTTCTATTTTCCTTTTCACATTTGACATTTGGCATTCCCGTTCCGGTTCCAATCGGATCGTCTCCAATTTCTCCTCTTTCCTTACCGAAAGGTGTCGAGGCGTTGGAAGAGAGAGAGAGAGAGCGCTTAGAAAGACAGTTGGCGCATTGCAATTCGAATGGGGAGCACGGAGGAGATGGAGGAGGAGGTGGAGGTGGAGGTGGTGGTCTCCAAGAACGGAGGCGTCCATTTGAAGGCGGCGGATGCAGATGCGGATGCGGACGCCGACGCCGACGCCGACGCCGACAAGGTCGACGAGGGCAACATTCTAGAGGCGGAGTCCTCTCTGCGCGAAGGCCTCTCCCTCAATTACGAGGTACCTCTCAATCTCATCTCGTGCATTCTCAATTTCTCAATCTCAAAATCTAATACCTTAAACCTACATTGTGCATTCTCATTTCTCAATTGCATTCTGTATCACATCCATCTCAATTACCAACGAGCAGGAAGCCCGCGCCCTCCTCGGCCGCCTTGAGTACCAGCGCGGCAACGTCGAGGCCGCCCTCAGGGTCTTCGACGGCATCGACCTCCACGCCGCCGTCCAGCGCCTCCAGTCCTCCCTCTCCCCCGACACCCTCAAACCCTCCCCCGCCCCCCGCCGCCCCCGCAAGGCCTCCGACCCCGCCAACTCCACCTCCGTCTCTCAGCATGCCGCCAGCCTCGTCCTCGAGGCCATCTACTTGAAGGCCATGTCTCTCCAAAAGCTCTCCAGGCCCACTGGTATGCTAATGCTAATGCTGCCCCCTTCCTTTTTTGCATCCTTTTCACAATCTTAGTTAATTGCAAATCCTTCAACATGCTACAGAGGCAGCCCAGGAATGCAGATCCGTACTAGACGCCGTCGAGCAGATATTTCAACACGGCATACCAGATGTGATGCTCGATCAAAAGCTTCAAGAAATCGTCAGCCGAGCTGTCGAGCTCTTACCCGAGCTCTACAAGCAAGCTGGATCTTACCCCTACGCTCTAAACTCTTACAGGCGGGCCCTCCTCAGCCACTGGAACCTCGACGATGATTGCCTTGCACGCATCCAGAAAAGATTCGCCGCTTTTCTTTTATACACTGGGGTTGAAGCCACACCTCCCAGCCTCGCATACCAGTCCGAGGGCTCTTTTGTCCCCAAGAACAACCTTGAAGAGGCGATTCTCTTGCTCATGATTCTGCTAAGGAAATGGTACAACGGCCGGGCCAAGTGGGACCCTGCCGTCATGGAGCACCTCACCTTTGCTCTATCAGTTTGCGGTCAGACCAATATCTTGGCGCAGGGGTTTGAGGAGCTCTGGCCGGGAACATATCCGCGTACCGAAAGATGGTACACACTAGCACTATGCTACAGCGGGTCGGGTCAGAACGAAGCCGCATTAAACTTATTACGGAAGTGCCTGAACAGACATGAGAGTCCGGACGACATGTCTTCTTTATTGTTGGCTGCCAAAATTTGCAGTGCTTGTGGAAGCGATCATTCACTTGCCTCGGAAGGTATGCAGTATGCCAAGAGAGCTGTCAAACTATCAGAAAATGCTACAGACAACCATTTGAAGGGGATGGCATTGCGTTATCTAGGAAGGTGCCAGGGTAAAACTGCAAAACTGGCCTCGTCAGATCACGAGAGGTCCTTGCTCCAGACTGAAGCTTTGAATTCCCTAAGTGAAGCAGTTTCGTTAGAGAAAGGAAACCCTGATCCAGTGTATGACCTGGGACTGGAATATGCCAAGCAGAGGAACATAAATGCTGCTTTGAAATGTGCAAAGGATTATATTGATCTGACGGGTGGGTCTGTCATTGAAGGTTGGAGGTTGCTTGCAATGGTCTTGTCGGCACAGAGCAGGTACAGCGAGGCGGAGGTGGTGGCAGATGCGGCTTTGGATGAGACTGCCAAGTGGGACCAGGGCTCACTGCTTAGGATTAAGGCTAAGCTGAAAGTATCTCAATCTCATCCAATGGAAGCTGTCGAGGCATACCGCATGTTGCTTGCGCTGGTTCAGGCCCAGAGAAAGTCTGCTTCTGCCTTGAAAAACGGCACTGAGGTATATTTCTCTAGTCATCTCTTTTTGTATTATTGTTTATTTCTTGTCAGCTTTTTTGTTATATATATGTGCATAAGAAGCCTACTGTTAGAAAGTTCACCTGGTATATTTCATGTTGTTTCCTAATATGCGTGTTTCTGAAAGATATGAAACTACAGTTCTCCCTGTGTGCAGAGCAAGTTATTATTTCCTATCTCTGTATCTCTTTGGCTCTCACCTTGTCCAGTTGCTTTCTATTTTTGTGCATGAGCAAGGGAGTTTTTGCACATTTCTATCGAAATAAGGGAAGGTGGGGGATGTGAGGTATTTCCAGATTCTATGAGGCCGTATGAATACTTCTCGTTATTGCAAGGGCCTAGATGTTTTGTTGAAAGTACTAATTACAGTACTACAATTTGGTATATGTACTTCTGTACTGATTTCTGAACTTTGCTAACTCATTGAAAATAAATGAAAAGGTGAGCGAATATGAAGTGTGGCAGGATCTGGCAAATTTATATGCAAAGCTATCGCACTGGAGAGATGCTGAGGTCTGCTTGCAAAAAGCAACTTCTCTCAAGCCATTCTCTGCCTCCTCCCTCCACACACAAGGTCTCTATTCTTTCTACAATTTTTCAATCAAACTTCATGCATATTTATGAATGGTAAAAAGTAAAATAGATATGAATGTAACTTCATAACCACGATCTGATATGATACTTGCGTCATGTCTTTAACAGGGGATGCAATTTTGGTGCCTGCCATAGTCTTTTCATATTCATTGAACGATTACATCTACTGTTTAATTATGTAACCCTTGACACATTATAAAAAAATATAAAATCACGCAAAACTTGATCCATTTTTCTTGTTTTCAACAACTTTTTGAGTTCATTTGAAAATGTTGTCAAGAATATGAAATAATTTCATTCACCAGGATCCCCTTTCTCGAAATACCACTGCTAGCTTATAAGTAAGCTAATAGGTATAAACTCAACATTTTGGATGCTGATAGGTCATCAATATATGCATTATATGTTTTGTATATATAAGAACATCATTTCTCATAGTTGAGTCTAACATTCCCCACTTTGTTGGTATTTTGGAAATACCAGCTTCTATAACCAAGCCCTTTTTTTCAAAATGCTGTATTGACATGCTATCTTTACTTGTACTTTTAGTAAAAAATGATAAAGATACATGAAAATTGGCTTCCATATTTTTTTAGCAAATTGTCTAGGGCCAACCCCCATAATTTATCCAAAAAAAGTAACTGTTAAAGCTTATGCCGCTCAAGTAATTGTACCATTTTTCATTTCTTTACAGTTTCCACAAAAGTCTTCTTTCATATTCTCTGCTCTTTCTCTCTCTCTCTCTCTCTCTCATAAATGGCTCTTTTTCCCAGGCTTTTTCTTGTCTTTTTTTCCACTTGGTAATTTTTTATATGATGGCTTCTGTTAAAATGGACATATTTAGCGGGTTAAAGAAACTAGTTAAAATTTGTCTTACATTTTTTGCTTTGCTAATGAATAAGATGACAATTTCTTTCTAAAAATGAATAGTAAATACATTAATATATCAATAAGTAAATATTAAATAAACAAAGTAATCAGTTTTGTCTTTTACAACAATTGTTGCTCATGTCAAGAATATTAGCATCTTCATGGAAAATTAATATTTAAAAATATAAATAAAAATTGTTTTAATTGCCCCCCATTATCAAAAGTTCTGCCTCTGCCCCTCTGGTTGGTTGATGGGGATTTAGCTGCCAACTAAAAAAACTGTGGATTTATCAAAATAAATAAATAAATCTGGAATTTCAGGATCAATGCATGAAGCACAAGAGTCGTTCCAAGATGCACTGGCCTCATATGCTGACGGGTTCTCGATGGACCTGAACCACGCAGCATGCAAAGTATCTATAGGCGCGTTGCTATCCAAGAGAGGTCCCAAATGCCTTCCGGTTTCCAGGAGCTTCCTGTCCGACGCACTGAGGCTGGAGCCCACCAACTGTGCTGCTTGGTACTACCTGGGCATGGTCCACGGAGACGATGGTAGACCATCTGATGCAGCTGATTGCTTCCAGGCAGCAGCCATGCTAGAAGAATCAGATCCCATTGAGAGCTTTAGCATGCTTTCATGAGGAAACGGCAATTCTTCTTCTTTCTTTTTTTTCAGAATTTTTTTTTCCCTTGATATATTTTGGTACATAGAGGTGAGGTGAGTTGGTAATATGGGTGGGGGGGGTTTAAGGAGGAATCTGTATTTATTTCCTATGCCAGTGTTAGTCATTATTATTTATATCTATCTATCAACCAATCCATCTATATACTCTGTATTTTGGTTGGATATTTATATAAACTTGTAAAGTGCGGGTAACAAAGCTGTTTATGCTCGTTTTAATAAGTAGATTACCTGATGAGTTCTGGCATTGCAATCGCTGATCAATTAGCATAGAATTTTACTCATCATCTTACCTTAACAAGTACTCTCAATTCTGTTCTGACTAATCTGACCCAACCAAATAATAATGCAGTTCGTTCGTGTGAAAAGTTATAGGTTCTGTTTGCTTCCCCTTGTTAGTTGTTACACAAAGAAATGATTTCCAAGATGCACTTCGGCTACATAAGATGAAGTTACTGTATTTAGTTGTTACCAGGTAGGCATTCAACATGATTTCCAACATCCACTAACATATAAAAAATTGTTGGAGTTTCAGTTTTTATGAAGTAAGTTTGTATACTTTGTTTTTGTTAAGAAAATGAAGTGGTGGGTGCTCCTCACTTATTTCGAAAAAAAAGTTTTTATGAAGTAAATGAGGCGAGCCTATTTCAAATTATAGATATCGTGAGTTGATAAATGTGCGCTATCCAGCTCGTAATTATTGAATAAGAAGTGGAAGAATTTTGAGCATACTTTCAAGTATAATTGGAGGATCTCTACTAATAGAACTCCTCATTAAGGCAAAAGTTAATTAGGAACAGACATAATACAGTATATGAGATGACATGTATGAATTATGATCATAAAATTCATAATTATAATCAAGCGCCTTGCTAATCTGCATGCACTAATTTGAGCAAGAGAGGAGATCATTTTTGGTCAGAGATGATGAGGCAATCAAGTTTTGAGACAGCTTCCGCAATTAGTAGGTCTCGACCCCCAAAATAAATCCTATTTCTGAAATTTAATTCTTATTTTAGTAGACTATGTTAATGTTAGTAACCCACGTCATAATATAGCAGAGAGATAACTAAAGACCCTCCACTGGTATATATAACCGGGGCTTAGCCATGGTAATTTTCATCGAGAAGCAGAAGAGATCAAGAGAAGAAAAGAAAAGAAGAAGAAGAAGAGAGAGAGAGAGAGAGAGATTAAAATCAAGCAAGGTAATGGCAGGAGGTATGGCAATTTCGAGCGCGCGAGGAGGTGGTGAAGAGTTTGATGGGAAGATGAATATATATGTCATTTTATGTTGTATTGTTGCTTCCACTGGAGGACTCATGTTTGGCTACGATATTGGGATCTCAGGTACTTGATTTGATTTGCCACCTCTAACAATTGAATTAATGTGAACACCTTAATTTCTAAGAAATAAGAACATATATATATATGCCTAAGAATATGAATATATACAGGTGGCGTGACGGCAATGGACGACTTTCTAAAGAAGTTCTTCCACTCGGTTTACCTGAAAAAGCACGAGGTACATGAGGACAACTACTGCAAGTACAACAACCAGGGGCTCCAGTTGTTCACCTCATCTCTCTACCTCGCTGCTCTCTTGGCCAGCTTCGTCGCCTCCAGAGTTTGCAGCACTTACGGCCGCAAACGCACCATGCAGATTGCCGCCTTCATCTTCTTGGTCGGAGTCGCTTTTAACGGCTTTGCCATGAACCTCATTATGCTCATCATTGGAAGGCTTCTCCTTGGCTTTGGCATCGGTTTCGCTAATCAAGTATGTTTTCGTAATTAATTTGTTTCTTCTTTTAATTTCTGGCAACACACCCATACACATTATCGTTTTCCTCAATTTCCTTCAATAAATTAAATATATTATGGACATGCGCATGTATGTATATATCTATAGGCAGTTCCGCTCTTCATATCCGAGATTGCACCGGTGAAATACCGCGGCGGATTAAACATCCTATTCCAACTGATGGTGACGATTGGCATCCTGATTGCAAACCTGATCAACTACTTCATGGAGAAGGTCCATCCATGTGGATGGAGGGTTTCCCTTGGCCTCGCCGGAGTCCCTGCAGCGCTTCTGCTCTTCGGCTCTTTTGTGATTCCAGAGACGCCAACCAGCTTGATCGAACGCGGCCAGGAGAAGCAAGGCCATGCCACCCTCAGGAAGATTCGAGGGACAGAGAATGTCGACACAGAGTACCGGGAGATCATGCATGCATGTGAGGTGGCGCGTGAGGTGAAAAACCCCTTCAGAAACCTGCTGAAGCGCAAATCCAGACCTCATCTTGTCATCGCCATCCTCATGCAAGTCTTCCAGCAGTTCACTGGGATCAATGCTATCATGTTCTACGCACCTGTTCTGTTCCAGACTATCGGGTTCCGTAACAATGCCTCCCTAATGTCTTCGGTCATTACCGGGGTTGTTAATGTAGGGTCGACAGTTGTTTCAATTCTTGTGGTTGATAGGTGGGGAAGAAAGATACTTCTCCTGGAGGCTTGCGGCCAAATGTTAATCACTCAGGTATCGTACCAAACATATGTGTGCTATGCTAGTATCTTTTGTTGTTTTATGGTTTCATTTTCTTAACGCAAGCACAGCTCGAAATGAAAATTGAAAATGGAATTGATTGATTGATTGATGCAGCTGGGAATAGGAGGAATTCTGAAGGCAGACCTGGGAAGTGTGGGTGGTCTGACAAAGGTGATTGCAATTTTAGTGGTGTCGCTGGTGTGCTTTTATGTGATGAGCTTCGCATGGTCGTGGGGCCCACTGGGGTGGCTGATCCCCAGTGAGACATTCCCGGTGGAGACGAGGACAGCAGGGTACGCATTTGCGGTGAGCTCGAACATGCTGTTCACTTTTCTGATAGCACAGTCGTTCCTGTCGATGTTGTGCAGCATGAAGGCATTTGTGTTCTTCTTCTTCGCAGCCTGGATTGTCGTCATGGGGCTCTTCACCATCTTCTTGCTGCCGGAGACAAAGGGCATCTCCATCGATGAAATGACCGACCGCGTCTGGAAGCAGCACTGGTACTGGAAGCGCTTCATGGATGAGAATGACCATCCCTATCCTGCGTCCGTCTAGCTCTATCACTTCTCAATTATCTCTAACTCACTCCTCGTCTTCGTTTATATATAAATAAGCAAGCCGAGCTATTTGTGTTGTAATTTGGTTTAGAAGCACTCTTTTATCTTCTCCATGTGTGTGTACGTTTGATGCAGTTATGAATTGCTTGCTTGCTGTCAGTTAATTCAGCAAGTAATATACACAAAATTTATACATGTAAGGTTGATCTGACCATCTTCCATTTCTGTAGTCTCCAAATAACATGTGCAACAAAGTATCTTTATATGTATAATGATTGATCCCGGCATATGCTTTGCACAAATTTGGTGCCTATTTCTTAGTAATTAAACAGAACAATCATGTTTGTGATTTTATCAGCGCAAAAATGCGAGACCAAAATTAGTTCCTAAAAACTCAACATTATGGTAATGAAGCTCGGAAATTAGCATCTGGATACAAATCCCTACATTGTAACAACCAGCGGCCTAACAAGAAGAATTGATTGAGAGAGAGAGAGAGAAAGCTGGAACTAGAACTAGGAATAATCATACAATGAGATGCTCCTATCATCAGAGACGGTGGCGAGACGGCCAGCAGCCCTTGTTCCAGCCCCACTGGTATCAGGGCGAAACGCCACCCCCCATACATGATCCGTGTGAGTGGCCATTGTCTGCACAGCGGCCCGCATACCTAGATCCCAGAGGCGCACGGTGCGGTCGGCTGAGCCTGTTGCGAGGGCAGCACCATCGGGGCTTGCATCCACGCTGGAGACCCAGCCAGCATGGCCAGACATGGCGGCCACCAAGGTCTTGCCTTCGGCATCATACATGTGGACGTGGGAGTCGTCTGAGCCGGTGAAGAGCAGCCTGGGGTCAACGGGGGAGAAGACGAGGGAGCGCACCTGGCACCAACAAAAGATCAGTCGCACTCGCACTAGGTACGTGTTTATTTTATTATAATAAAGTGTATAAAGAGGAAGCAAGAAAGGAAAGAAGAGAAAGGTACGGGCATGTGGTGGCCTGAGAGATGGTGCAGCAGCTTGGTGCGGGCAGTGTCAAAGACGGCGACAGAGCCGTCGTAAGAGGAGCAAGCGAGGCGGCGGCCGTCGGGGCTCCAGGCAACGGCGAGAATGAAGTTGGCGGAGGGGGGAGGGAGGTCGGGGCGGGCAGCGTCAGGGCGGGGCCCGGGCACGGGGAGGGTGTCAGCTAGCTGCCAGGAGGAGGTGTCCCAGAGCTTGACAGAGGCGCTGCCGCCGCCGGCGACAGCCAAGAGAGAGCCCTTGGGATGGAAGCGCAGGCCCCAGGCCTGGGAGGGCGCGGAGGGCTCGAGCAGGGCGACGGAGGCGGCGGTGGGGACGTGGAAGACGCGGACGAGGCTGTCGAGGGAGGCGGCGGCGGCGATGGGGGCGGAGGGGTGGGCGGCGAGGGAGACGACGCCGAGGGAGTGGGCGCGAGAGGGAGGGGCGGCGGGGGAGAGGTCGTCGGAGCGCCAGGCGCGCACGGACTCGTCGAGGGAGCCCGTCAGGAGGAGGGAGGCGCCGTCGTCGTCGGCAGCCGTCCAGGCCGCCGCCCAGATGGAGTCGTCGTGGCACCCCTCCGCCGATTTGATGCCGGACACCTTCATTTTCTTTCTTCAAGTGCTGGTGCGTTTTGCTTCAAATGCTGTTGCGCTTTGTTTGTTTATTTATTATTTATGCAACGCGGCGATGCGTTCACAATTGCTACGGAATACGATACGATCTAATTACTCAACAATTCCTTGCACTCTTCAAAAGGCAAAAGCAGACCTCAATTCAATTGCACAAGTGCACAAGTGCACAGCACAACACAACACAACGAAGGCGACAAGCTCACTTTTTCATCTTATTTTGATAGCCTAGGGCCTATGCCTAGGTAACTAATACCATATTTCCTTCTTTTAGCAATTCATTCCTTCATTCATGTACAATTACAGAACAACATAGCGCAAACCAACAAATAACTACCTACAAGTTCTGCCATCCAATCTAGCAAACCTCCAGATTGAACTCTGGAGATGAATAATTCTCTGTCACTGACACTATCTATATACAAAGAGCTATATACAGCAAACAAATGAAAGGAAAGCAAAGGAAAGGAAAGGAAAGCAAAGCAAAGGAAAGACTTGCTTGGCATGGCCTATTATTTATCACAATAGTTAGTTAGTTTAGTTAGCTAGCTAGTTAGTTCAGTCACTCCAATTGTCCTCATCACTGTAGGTGATGCGCCTCTTGCTTTCAGCCTCTTCCTATCAAATTCAAAATCGACAAGTTCATCATTCAGCCTTTCCTAGATGCAGCATCTCACAATAATAGTAAAAACAACTTTTCATTAACAACATGAATCCAGTACAACAACGTACCACTTGTGTTGCAGCAGGAATAGATGGCGACCACACCAAAATTTGTCTGTCATTGCTTCCACTGTAAAGTTCCTGCCATTTTGCTCACTTAATTATTCTTACGGCTTATGACCGACTCACTCCCGGTTGAACTAAACTTCAATTTAACAAAGAAAATGAGAGCTCACAAAAAAACTCAACCTGATCCTGTTCATTAAAGCAGCAGCAGTTAATTGATTCGTAGTGGCCCCGATATGTGCGAACAGTTGTACCACACCAAGTATCATATGCCTGCAGTGCAGTGTTTTCTGAGAAGGTTATATGCATGCTAAATAACAGACAAATCAAACTACAGGTAAACACAGAATCAAACAAACAAACAAACAAACAAACAAACAGGAAGAAAGAAAGATCAGAGATGAAGAACAAGAAAACAGGAGCACACCTTGAGACTAGCCATGCAAGGAACAAACACGAGAGATGAATCAGGAGTAACTGCCAGCTGTATAGGTTTACTGGTCTGAAGACGCATGGCATCATAGTTGACTAATGTGTTGCGGCCAGATTCTATGTCCCACAACCTCAGACGTGAATCTGATCCTGAAACACCACTTTGATTTCTCAAAATTAGCTTCCAGTATCAAGAAAAAGGAAGACACTGCACAGTGCAGTGCAGTAGAAATGAAGGAATTGAATTTACCTGAGCTTAGAAGATACAATCCATCCGCAGTTGCCTTGAGGCTGTTTACAGCACCATAATGAGCAGTTGCACGGTTGTGGCTTGAAGCCATTCCAGGATGGGATCTCTGAACAGCAGCTTTGATTTGAGTTTTACTGCGAAATACTCTTTTTGGAGCTGCGGAGGTCCTGCTGCCACTAGAAGACGATGCTTTTGATGATGTTGGGTGGCTGCTCGTGGGCTCCTAGTCAAAGGCATACACATTGAATTAACCAACTAATTAGAACGACCTAAGAGCAATGCAATGCAATGATACCTTAGGGTTAGTGGAGGGGTTGGGAAGCAAAGGAGGGCGCCTTCCGAGCTGAGAAAGAGACTGATCGAGAACAAGGAAACTGCCAGCACGCCTGATATCCCAAAAACGAATGGCTCCGTCGCATCCGCCGGTGATCAATACAAATTCGGTAGAAGGGGACCACTGGACGGACATGACTCCGTCGCGGTGGCCAGACAAGGTGTGAGTGAAAGCGCCAGATGCAAGATCGCACAAGCGCACTTGGACATCGGCAGTTGCGGTGGCAATGAGAGTGTGGGAGGTTGCAATGGGAGACATGGCGATGCCAAAAACCTTGGCAGGCATTTTATATTCCATGACGACCTAAATGAAGGTATTGAATGAAGAGAAGAGGTTGATGGAATGGTGGAATGATGATAGGTAGGTAGGTAGTTGTACCTGGGTGGAATTGGTGTCCCAGAGCTTGACATAGTGATCGAAGGAGGCAGTGATGAAGAGGCCGGTGTCGATGGGATACCAGACGGCGCTGGAGATGGCGAATTTGTGAGCGGCGCTCAGGTGGAAGAGGCTGCGACAGCGATGATGAGGATGCTGATCGTCGCACTCGGAGATGTCGAAGAGGGCAGCGGAGCCGTCGGAGGCTCCGGAGAGCAGATACCTTCCCTCGCTCAGATCCAGCTGCAGCGAGTTGATGCCGCCGCGGTGGAGGCTCACCACCTCCTTGCGCTTCGACATCTGCAGCGCGCCGACTCTACTGGAGAAGATGCGACGGGAGAAGGCCGCCGGAGAAAGCGACCCCTCTTCCCGATGCCTCATCTCCTTCCACATCTCTCTCTCTCTCTCGACACTCCTCATCTCATTCGTTCGTTCAATTATATCTAGATCTCACTTGACGGATCAGATTAAATCTCGTTCGTTCATCTTCATACTTTGAGTGTCCGCATCCATACCATACCATCTCTACGTCACAAGGCATCTTCAAACCTCATGCATTATCTATCGCTAACGCCTTGCCTATCATTCTTTTAAAAAGCTTCATTTACCTTCAACTGCTGAATTCTTCGACGACCGAATCATCTCGTGTTATCAAAAGAATCATCTAACTCAATCATATTATTTGCATTCTCCATTAAATAACTTGTTGAAATATTTTCTTAATCTCGTTATCTTTAGCCAAAAAAACCATTAGCCTCATCCTTATTACATTTGACTTTGACTGATCACATTTTTCATACTTGCACATAGTTATATAAATTAAATATTGATCACATTTTTCCTCTTTTACCATAATACAACCCTTAACATAAACAATTATGCACTACATATAATGAAAACCAACCAATAAGTCAAAGTCCAATGCCTTCACTGCACAAATTACAGCAACATTACTACCCCAAGGCCGAAGTATATGTATCACTGCACAAATTACAGCAACAAAACATGCTGAGAGCCCGATGCCCCCAAATAAAACAATAAAACCCGGCAAATGACAACACGCACAAATATGAAATATCACATCAGCACTTTCAAGAAACACCAAGAAATAACTGGTATTCTGGAAATGTTTCATATATTGTATTAATCAGCTCCTGCGATAGCATCTCTCCTGTTGCTAGCACTTGGTGTTGCTTTACCACCGACCTTACTACTGACTGTACATCCACCTCATCTAACTTACCTACAGAAGGATGTCACCAAAATATTTAAAACGTCAACAATTTCAATGTCCCTACATTCAATCACTCAACACCGAACCCGATCTAAATGTTGTTCAAGTCCTTTACAATGCACATGACACTATGCACTGTTGGCACGGATTCCAGAACTGATTTTGTTCAATTCTTTCTTTGCCATGGTTGGGCTTGCCAACACAACTTTTCCTAAATTGAGTTCCATTGGATGATCCACAGTTAAGTCAGGTTGGGATTCTTTTTGCAATTCGTTACACAATACCATCTATGCTCTAGAGAAGTCTAGTCAACTAAGAGCAGAATCTCAGTATACCAGCCAACAACAAAAACCCATTCAATCAAGATATGCCTTCATCCGCTGGTTTTCGACTTCATCACGAAGCCACATTCAAGTTATCATAGCTGGTCTCATATGGATATTTAAACTGTTTGTTATTGAGATCTTTAGTGACATCCATAGCTCCATATGAAAAATGTGTTTATATATATGAAAGCGAGAGGGGGAGAGAGAGAACTAGAGGTATAGGTCACCTAAATCGATAGTGTACTCGTCCTCGTCAACATCCTCTTCATCTACAAAACCAGTCAAATCCTGAGCTGCAGCTGTGTATCTACTCAAGAATTCATCCTCCGTCTCTTCCCGCATTTCATCCTCTGTGTCCTGATTTTATACCACATTTCATCAGTATGTACATCTAACTTATTTACTCAACATAAGATATCCGCTCACTAGTATCCTCTCTTTTCTGTCTGAATTGGCATATAGTGACACATTGAGAACAATCAAGGTTAGATCCAAAAAGTGAATCCTAGATTAAGTTACAGTTGCATAACTGAGGGAAAACTAGAGCTTGAAGTTAGGTTATATGTAGCTTGGTAATAATCAATCACTTTTGAGATGGGTGCAGATGTGCACCTACTGCAAATGTAATTCGTTGAACTTTATCTTCACAGTGAATTCCCAATACCTCATCGTCACTGTCAGCCTCATCTTCTAAGTCATCATCATCGTCATCATCAGTTTCATCTGGATCATCATCATCATCCCCATAATCCTCTAGGATTTCATTCAAGTGAAGGGACACCTCCATTAGTGCCACAAAACAATCGACTAACAAGTCACTGTCAGTTGCTGACAGCATTAGCAGGCGATCTACCACCTTTGCCAACGTCAGCACTGTGCATAAGAGGTAACTCAAATCAGAATAATGCACTGTTTAAACTCCAATGGTTCCAAATCGTTGCCTGTGTCAAAATGGACCGATCAGACTGGTTTCAGGATCAGGGTTCACAGGTATCTTTGTGCAAAACTACAAAAAAAAAATAAACGTAATCTTACAAGAAAATATTTAAAGAAACTATAGTATATTGAATAAATTAAGCCAGAATTTAAACAATAATGTGATGTGCATTCCATACCATTTATCTCAATTTAAAAAGGCTAAACCTCCAATCCTCAATGCTAAAGGTCTGTTTCTAAACTTCAATATGTAACATCTATTGACAAGTGTACACAACAGCAGATTTTCAGCACTAGTGAAACTACGAACTAACCCCGCCTATGTTTTACATAGCCGGTTCCAAGTCCGGAAATGAGGAGGGTTGTGATAGTGAAAGATGCCAAAAGATTGGAACTATGAACGATGAGAGGAGAAGAGAGGAGGTTGGAACTGAGAGAAGAAATGAATTGTAAAGCTAGTGAAAATTGTATTTCCTTCCTTGTGTTTCCTGTATCGTACATGTCCTTAAATAGGCTAAGTACAAGAGAATAATTAATACGGTAACTAATTACAATCTAGAAGTTAATACATTTTGTGGACTAATAATTACTCAAATGCCCTTGTTTGTAAATCTTGAATTGAACCGAATCAGTTGTCTTGACAGTATCTTGTATCTTCTAATACACCCCCTCAAGCGGATGAAGTGTCAAGGACAGCAAGCTTGTTCCTTAAACAAAGAAAGCGAGGTAATGGTAGGGGTTTTGTTAGAGCGTCTGCCAATTGATCATTTGAACAAATGAAACGCACCAGAAGCTGATTCGACTGAACCTGTTCTCTTACAAAATAAAAGTCGATTTCAATGTGCTTGGTTCTTTTGTGATATTGAGGGTTAGCTGCCAAGAAGGTTGCCCCTATATTATCACACCAAAGTGTAGGTGTTGAGGATAATTTGATCCCCAATTCTTTGATCATGTGTTCTGGTGCCACAACCTTCCTATTAAAATGTTCATTTTTTGCATTCCTGATTTTGAAATTATCAACACAATACAGAATTTTGGTAACTGAAGGCACCAAAATGTTCTGGTGCCACAACCTTCCTATTAAAAGGGATTCATTATTATAACATAGTTAATGTTCTTCAATTCAAAATAAAATACACGAAATAATTTATATTACATCAAGAAGGCTAGCAAGGGCCCCAGTAGCAGAGGCACGGACGGGATAGCAATTAATTCCCTCAGTGTCAGGCGCAACAAATGTCTTTATCAGTGCACTATAAATTTCTCCACTCATATCCTGATACCAAGCTGAACCAGTATTAGGTTACAAATATAATAAGGAAAAGCTTAATATGTACCAACTAAAATGCCAGAATTAGAAGCCACGGCACAGAACCTCTGAGACCAACGTTTTCCTCTAACGTTTTCTTTAAAAAATACCCAACACCACCCCGTATCCATATCCGATGAGGTACCCCGTAATACGGAATAGTCATCCAATGATTCACATTACATTGAGATTCACACGCACAAATCTCGATGTAGTTTGAATCATTGAATGGCTATTCTGTATTACGGAATACTCTACCGGATGTGAATTCCACCACCCCACCCTCACCCCCACCAATAAAAAAGCAGGCCCGACATTTTTGAGTATATCATGAAGTTGAGACACAAGAAGTTAACTATACAAGTGTTATTCCATTAATTTCACAGGACTTAATGTGATAGTTTCCATCAAGCAACAGTGTATTCAAAATTTTGAAGTCTTGCAAGGAGTATGGTAAAAGTTCTTGCAATGATATTCCCAATGTTGCCCTTTTTCAAATGGCTGAGGTTAACAATGATATATGGAAGCTTTTGTCTCACAAAGGTACCTGTGATAAACATGGTGCAAGTTTGCCAAGTAACCAGTTTGATGTGGCAACAAGATAAGGAGAGCATTTGTGTAGAAAATACAATGGCAGGACCCAATTATGTATCAGAGTGGCTGTATAGTCCGCTGATCTCTCTTTAAAGAACTGCTAGATAAAAATGGTGTTATCATGAATTGAATCTAGCAACCAGTTCTAAACATGCTGCCAAGAAAAAAAGAGATTGCACAATGGTAAATTTTCTGCAAGAGTATATATTATCAAGTGTCAATTAACCTAATTGACAGAGTATATATTTTATTTGAAAGGAGCTGATAATTAATTAGCTTTTTTTGTATCAAGCTCTCTATTATCTTACCTCATATTTAAATAAAAAATCAACAGACTTGAATATATTCAAAGCAACAAGAATCAACTAGGTGCATCTAACAAAAGTTAAATAGTTAGGTTAATTGACACTTGATAATAAACACAATGCTGTTCTCTAATGCTTCAGGAATATGAGAGGAAACAAGCCTCCAACCCTGAAACAGAATCAAAAAAGAAAAATTACAAGTAACGCAATATACTGCCAACTTATGACAACGTGACAGCAAATTTTAGAGTTAGAAATACACCTACCAACCCTAGAAAATATTATTATACATGGACGTTCAATATCCTATTAGAATTGCCATAACTAAGTTTAAATGAAAAAGAAATAATTGTATTGCATCTGCATGTAACCGAGTACAGGTACAGTACTATTATACTAACAGAGTAGCAATCCAATTTCCAAAATGACATCAAATTTAAATATTTAACAGTATAAAGAGGATCTTATAGGTCTAGTTTCAAGAACATAAGAGATCACGTCAAGTGAAAGAGATATGACCCGGTCTGACAGTGAATCAAGATCTTGTTATGTACATAATTTTAAGAACCATACAAAAAGATAATAAATAGATATCTCAGAGACGCACAAGTGGAGGATAACTCACCCCTATATAAATACTTTGTCGGGCTATATTGATTGCACTGTTTAAGATGCTCTTCAATAGCCTAAGGAACAAAACATCAGAAAAACCTCAAACCCAAGTATATGCACTTTCTAAAACCGCTTCATAATACAGCCAACCTTCACGTTGGTCAGTAGTTGACGGTATATACATAATAGTACAGTGCACAAGAAGCAATAGACAAAAGGTAAGGTCAATCACTAGTCCTTGTCTCATAATATGCAGTGACTCGGGAAGCCCGGTGCACGTAGCTCCCGCTTGTGCGGGGTCCAGGAAAGGGTCGGACCACTTTGGGGTCTTTGTACACAGTATTTTCGTGCATTTCTGCAAGAGACTGTTTCCACGACTCGAACCCATGACCTCCTGGTCACAAGGCGACAGTTTTACCGTTGCGCCAAGGTGACTCACATCCAAGGAAAATAGGAGGAAAGTTTGATATCAGCAATTATATAATGATAGTAATTCATGGAGGTTGACAAAAAAAACTGCCTAAAAAACAGATAGCGCTAGTCTTACACCACATCAGTGAACCTATTCTAGTTGAAGCAAATGACAGCATGTGCATGATGAACCACTACAGAGTTGTGCCATGCAGCAAACGTAAAAAAATTCTAACACAGCTTTCAGAAGGTCAAATTAGTTGAGAAAAACTAAAAGAGTACATATGAAAAAGTACAAACTTGTCGGTGTGCTTTCTGTGTCGACTGACCAAATTGCAAAACAAAACTAAGCCTCTCTTTGCTATTTTCATCCTCATTTGGTATATGTCTGACAAGGTACTGTCGAGTCTGAGAGCATCCAATATGCACAGTATTTCATGACAAATAGAAGGTATGACTTAGGTTAGAGCGCTCGGCATATAAGATCGCACCTGTACCAGAAAAACTTGATTAACATTATAGTAAGGTTACTCGCACCTTGACAAAGACTCCTCTGCAATCTAGCAACAACGAGTTATGTCAGGTTTGTTCAGTGCAAATCAACATTTTTTGCCTTCCAAAATACTGAGATCCAACACAACCACACAATAAACCAACATTATTTTAATGTAGTGTCCAACTATTCAAGAGAAGAGATCTTATAGCAAAATACACGGACTTGCACAGAATAAGCAGTGCTTGCTCGTATTCCCCTCGTATGTCATCATTTACTGATAAAACCTGTTGCCAAAACATTGGAAAAACAAAATATAATCCAGAGATCTATATTTAATTATTTATAATAATTAGCATATTTCCACAAAATGAGGGAAGAAAATATATGCGTGTATAAGTATACCTTGTCAACAAAGTGATGAAATGTGGCTTGCAAAGGAACAAGAATTTCTGATGCAACCTGCTCCAACTGTTCTGGGACAGGCTCTTTAGGAAGTTTTGGATTCAAAAAATACTGTTCAACCAAAGGTACATTGCAAGCATTAATCATATCAGTAAAGCATACTAATTGAGAAAAATCAGAGATGATTCAGGCTCTCCCAATTTAATTCAAGTTTATTGGAATGGCTTATTGACATGGGGCTTTCTTCTGCGCTAAGTGCAGGAAGTGTACAATAATAGTTAATCAGACCCAGAATCATACTCCTCAGTAATAACTTAGATAGGAACTAGTATTGACCCAACTGGCATAATAAACTAGTCAATTAACAGAAGCTGACATTGCAAGAACCTTCAAAACTTGAATAGTACAATTAGCTGAACAATAGCAGAAAGAAATCCAACAATGTACCTGAAATGGTCTAGTGACTGTTTGAAGCACAGTAAGTGCATTTAAAGTCTTCCACTGAGAATAGCCAGCCTGACTAATGAGGTTGCTATTCTCGATCACCACTTTTAGTTGAGGCACGAGCACTGGCCATGAATTCTCTCCCACAAAATCTTTTGCTACGACTAGACGGAACTGAATAAAAAAGAAAGGAAATCAATAAGTTGATGACGCATAGCATTCTGTTTTCTGCAGTCAACATTTTTTTATCGTGTATCCAACAAAAACACACAATTTTACCGAACAATTGTAGATCATCTGCAAAGGGTGCCTTTCAGTTATATACTAAACAAAAGTCAGATGAACCAAGAGAGGCTATAAAACCATTGGATGTCTAATATTGTAGCACAAAGTAATGCTTTCGTTCATGGAAAGTTGTAGAAACTAAGAAAAATGAAGAAGAAAAGTAGACATACAACTTCAATTAATACTTTGAGAAGGGGTGGACTTTGAGCACAGCCTGAGCAAGCTGATTTCTGAAGTGTTTGTGGGTTTGAGGAGAGGAGGGGGTTGGGTGTGTATGGAATCGCTGATGAAGTTCTTTAGATAGGTGGCGAATGCTATTCTCAAGCCCTGGGTATCACCATCTAACAGTAAAAAAAACAGAAAGTAGTGTGTGTTTTTAAGTTGGTTAGCAGTAAGAAGCAATAAAGAGCGGTGGGGAGAAGTGGAGGGGGAGGTGACCTTGGGCAATGGCGAGGAGAGAGAGTGGGAAAGTAGCGGCGTGGAGGGCGGAGAGACGGCGGAGGGCGTCGGCGGAAGAGTCGACGGTGGCCTTGTCGCAGCAGCTCAGTGTGCCCATCAGAAGGCGAGACGTCTCACCGATTAAATCCTCCATGCTTTCTTCTCTCTCTCTTTCTCTCTCTCTAGCGTTCGCCTGCCTTTGAAGAAAGAAAGACACGCAGAAACCCTGACAGTGACAGTGACGAGGCTCACCCCTTCGCTCTGCTCCGCTGCCCGCTGGTGTTTTTGGTTTTGGAGGGAAAGAAGAAAAGAAAGAAAGAATTTTTAAGGTTAAAGTCTTAAAGAGGGAAGAGAGCAAGCCCATATTATGTATTATGTTGGTAGAAAGAAGGCCTGGCCTGGCCCGTCTGAAGAAAGAAGGCCTGGCCTGGCCCGTCTGAAGAAAGAAGGCCCATACCATATCCATATTGGTGGTAGAAAGAAGCCCATACTCGACGGCGTCTTCTCTCAGCTCTCTCGTTCGAAGTCTTCTCTCGGAAGGAAATGACTGTCTTGAACTCTTGATTGATGACTAGTTAATTAATTAATAGTTATTCAATCGAATCAGTGCTTTCTGTGTCGGGCTGCTCTGCTGCCTGCTGCCTGCTGCCTGCTGCCTCCGCCTATGCTAGATTGCTAGATCGATTAGTGCTTTCTGGAAGGAAGCATCCAGCGCCGGTGGCGGTGGCGGTGGCGGTGGGGGACTTGTTCTTGAACAAGTAAGTCAGTAGATCTGCACCTATGGCTGTGCCTCTGCCTCTGCCTCTGCGGCTCGATGCTTCCAGTTCCAGCGCCACGCTGTCGAGCTTCACGGCGAGCGATCGCCACCTACTCGATCTCGTACGCACGACCGCGGCGGCGCTGTCGCTGTGCGGCTCCGCCTTTATTGTGCTCTGCTATCTCCTCTTCAAGGAACTGCATAAATTCTCTTTCAAACTCGTCTTCTTCCTCGCCCTCTCTGTATGTACTCTACTCTACTCTACTACTTTTGTAACCCTAACCTACATTCATTGACTGCTCCGGTGCTCCCGCTCCCAGATCTATCTCAACTTTCATTTTCTTTTTGCAGGATATGCTATGCAGCTTCTTTACTATTGTAGGGTAAGCGTATGCTATGCTTCAATAGGCTGTTATTCCTTCAATTTCACCTGCTCTTATGTCATTGCTCTCTCTCTCTCTCTCTCAGTGATCCCTCCAACGAGTTCTTCTGCCACGCCCACGACTACAGCGCCCAATTCTTCTGCGTCGCCTCCTTCTTATGGACCACCACCATTGCTTTCACTCTCAATCGCACTGTTGTCAACCACAAGACTGATGTTGAAGAATTTGGATCCATCTTCCACTTGTATGTCTGGGGTACGTACCATCCACAATCCTTTCTTCTTTCCTATCCTTCCTTTCTTTTTTTCTTTCTTTCTACATTAGAATGTACACTAGCTTTCAATTCGTTTTTGCAGGAACATCCCTAGCTATGTCTATACTGCGAACAATAGGAAGCGACTATGGGAGGCCAGGTATTGGCTGTTGGATTCAACCAGCTAGCACCGGAAAGGCATGCCCCCCCCCCCCCAACACCCACACACACACACACACACAAAAATTTCAATTGCTCCATATTTATGTGTTCAAATCATCATTCTCTCCTGTTAAATTGCTTCTGTCAGTGCAATTGTTCGTAGGGAATTGCCCCAAGTAGAATTCAGAGGTTTTGTCCACACCAAAAAAAATACCTAATTTCTACTAAAACCTAGGATAAGGAAGTTCCAAACAAGAAGGCTACTATTTGTTGAAATGAGATGATATTTTTTTTCATGCTGATGTATTTTTTTCTCCTCCCTTAAATTGTAGATAGCCCAGCTAATAACATTCTATGGTCCGCTATGGAGCGCAATTCTCTACAATGGTTTTACATATTACCAAGTAAACCGTATGCTAAACAATGCAACTCGGGTAAGTTTGCTGTGCTACTGATTGTACCAGCCATGCGTCTCTGGGAGGGACATTATATGAATCTTATATTCAAACTGTGCAGATTGCTGTGGTCATGGGTGATAGATCAAATCAATCGGATGTGCGAGCTGACAGAAAGGTCTTCTTCCTATCTATCTCTTTATATATAGGATTCATAAGAGAAACTCGTTGAATTAAGCTGATATTGGAACTTTGTTTTAACAAGTTTTTTTTTTCTTTTTCTTTTTTCAGGCTCTGAATCGATGGGGCTACTACCCTTTGATTCTGATAGGATCATGGGCCTTTGCTACAATCAATCGAATTTATGGTTTTATTTATCCAGGGCACAAGATATTTTGGCTCTCATTCCTCGATGTTGGCTTTGCGGGACTCATGGTTTGTTTTAACTCTTATCTTCTTGATTTGAGTTTTAACTTTGGACATCCCACATGTCATTCCTTTGATTTTAAATTGCTTCTCAGTTTTATCGTTTTCATACCTATAGTTACCTTTTTGTATTTTGCTCAGGGGTTATTTAATTCAATTGCTTATGGTCTCAACTCTTCAGTACGTAGAGCTATTGCTGAAAGAATTGAACTGTAAGTTACCAAGTATTAAACAAATCTGGATTTTCGTCCTGTTTTGTATAAGTTTTGTTTCAAGTTTTTGAATGTATGTTGCATCACATTTGGGTAGGTGGATACCTGAGAGGGTCAGAAGGGTGTTCCTGACTTTCTCTAGACATAGAGACATACAGCCAGAAAATGAACTCGTGTCTCTCATTGTTGAAGGCCAGAAATAGGTTTCTTGTTGGTAGCGGAGGTGTAACCATTCCATCTATGCGCTCCGCACAGCATTATTTTGTTTTTAAGAGTATGTTGATAAGCTTGAAGAATATAGAACAGCATAGCATATTGGAAATAGAACTGGCTTGGTTGCTGACCATTGGAGTTACTCCTCTGACCCACCCATAGTTTTGACAAATCCATTGAGTGTAATTTTGTAATGAGATTTTGTTTTCTTTCTTTCTTTTCTTTGGCTTGTAGAGTTTGATTGGGTTTGATTTCAATTACATTTGTTTTGTTGATATTTTGTTGATTGCTAGTGTGTAAAGTAGTAGCTATAGGCGAAAGCTTGTTGTGGTGACCTCGAAGAATCTTCAATCTGTAGCCAATTTTGTTTTGTTTGTTCAAATAATGGAAATTTAAGGATAGTATGATTGAAGAAGGAACATGGAACGAAGAAATTAATAACATGTGGACGAATATGTCAATTTATGTTCAAAGGTAGATACATGGGTACTCAAGAGTGACAAGAGAAAATAGACATGAGACTAAAGACATTTGGTGGTGGAACGAGAACGCGTAGAAAGCTATTCAAGAAAAAAAAGGAATGTTAAAATTATTTGCATCATGACAAGAATGAAGACTACGTACAAAAGCACAAAGCGACCAAAAAGAATGTAAATGAAGCTATGAGTGAAGCAAGAGGTTGAGCTTATGAGGATCTATATCATAAGTTAGGTACAAAAAATGTGAAAAGAATGTCTATAAGATGTAAAATTTCGAGAGAGAAAGGCGAGGGACGTCAACAAAGTTAAATGCATCAAGGATGAGACTAATAGGCTTTTGTTGAAAGACGACGAGATCAACAATAGATGAAGACAATACTTCGATAAGTTGTTCAATGGAGAGAATGAAAACAATATGATTGAGCTAGACTACTCCTTTGATGACACGAGTAGGCAATTTGTTCGAAGAATTCAATATTTATTTTAAGATTAATTATCATGGCATCTGTAATATTCATAGCATTTTTAAGACTCATCAGGAAATTTCTTTTAAGTTAATCACGTTATAAAGTTCATGATCTTTATCCAAAGCATGATTCGACTCATCACTTGACTCACAAATATCATCAAATAAATGCTCTTTAAAGTTGTTTATTCTATCGTACTAGTTCGACTAGGGACCTCATTTGCTTTATTGTTAGCTTTTATTTACATCATCTTAGCAACTTTTCTTTAGCCATCATCTCATCTTTAGCTCTAGTCATACTCATCACATGTTCAATTATTTTCGAATTGGTGATGTTATTCTCGTTTATAGCTTCTAAAGTGAGATCTACACAAGTTTTCTCCTTGTCCGCAATTAGAGCTAGCTTGATTTCTTGTTAATCTCCTCGATCAATTTCTTATTCTTTACTTTTACCGAAGTCAAAACTCCAAGTGGTTTGCATGGCTTTCTTCTTTCCATTGAGCTGGCTTGGCTTGAATCTACCATCTTGACCTTTTTCCTCTTGGATGGGACATTGTGTATCAATTTGGAGTGAATGTTCCTCCTTGTTGCAAGTAAGGTGAACTATCCCCTTGTCTTGAGCTAGTTTCTCTTCTTTTACTTTCCTCTTGAAGCTTATACTTGACAAATAGGTCATCATCTTTTGATAGTTCTTGTTGAAGTTTTTGAAAGATATATTCACTTGACTCAAATCTATATGTGGAGTTGAAAGGCGGAGATTGAGCGGAAAATGCTAGGATTTTCGAAGTGGTTAGATCCTTTTCAACCTTGTGATTTCATTCGAATGAGCTTAGTTGGGCGTGTACTTCTTTGGGGTGAAATATCAAGCATTTAGCTGCATTGTCTTAATTGAACTAACCATTTAGTTCCATGATGGTCTTTTTGACACCATCCTAAGAAGTTTTCCTACAAAATCTTTATCATTTATATTAGTTTCAAGCTTTTAAAAAAGTAAGCTTTAATTGTTTAAACTTCGTTTTAACTTGGAAAAAAAAATTTGACGTTAAGCAAAAAAATCATTCAAATCGTTACAGGTTGTTAAATCCCATAAAATACCCCGCTTAAATCGTGTAACTGTTAAAGTAGTGCCTAACAGTTAAGAGTCGTTAAACCTTTTTTTAAAAGCTTAAATCGTGTAACTTCAATAAACTAATTTCTTAAGGATACATGTCTAAAGTATATATTTTCAAATAATTTTCTCTCAAATTTAAGGCTCTCAAGTTTGATAGTTAAATATATTTTTCTTGTCTTTTTCATGTGCTCATTTTCTCATACCTAAGAATTAAAGCATTTCACATTTCTTTTGCATTGCTTGTATTTGCAAGTGAGAGAGCAATATTTTCATAGATAGAAATAAGGATAATGTTGATAACATTATCATTTTTTTTGTTTTTTGCTCTTTAGCGTCACTAGTGAGAGTAGTGAAATTAGGTTCATATTCGAAAGTCCAACTAATCTCAATTATCTCCCAAAGATCAATTAGGTTAGATAATTGACCGTACATTTTTTCAATAAGATTTTTTTTCTACCAACTCCAAAAATAGGTGGTTTCTTGACACACTTTAGAGAAGTCATTTTCTATTGCAAGATCAAATCAAGATTGCTAGAATGGAACCTATGGACTTTGATATCATTTGTTAGAATTTGATGCATGTTTTTATCAAATTTAGTGCGGAAGCATGTATCTCCACGACTTAGTAATCTAACACAAATAAAGAGCAATTCAAATAATCTTGCGAGAGAGAGGGGGGTAATGCTGACACAAGATATAACGTAGTTCGGTCGATGAACTTACCTACATCCACATAAATGTTCGATATCACCTTTGGGGCCGAATACACTATAACAAAAGTATTTACCCAAAGCTATCCAAAAGCCTTAAAACCCCTTACAATCCTCACAAGAAACTTGCAAGGGTATAACAAAAAGAATCCAACACAGATCAAAGAAGAACAATGATCTTTCAAGGATCTTTGTCTAAAACTAGAAGACAATTACATAATTAGCTATCATATTCAACTCTCAAAGTTCTAACAATGACTAGATGAGTTTTTAAATTCTTGAGATGAAGGTCTTAGTGCTCTTTGATTGCTTATAAACTTGGAGGAATGTTTTTTTTTTTATCTTTCTTGAAAATTCGTACTTGTATTTATAGGCAACAACTATTCGCAACTTCAAATTCCTTGCGTTCGTTATAACGAGTCTATGATTCGTTATAACATGTCTTAAATTAAAACAAAATGTCAAGTGTGTTAATAAATTTATTGATATAAATTTACTAAACATATTGTGATATGAAATAATACATGTTGTCTAGTAAGTTGATCAATTTGGATAATACCGTAATTAGTTCAAACTTCTAATTTTAATTATAAAACAAATGATACATGGTTAGATTGAAGAAGTGTGTCAGTAAGTCAGTAAGAGAGTGTGTGAGAGAGTGTCGGTGAGAGTGACTTACTGACACTCTCTCTCACATACACTCTCTCACAATTGTTATTGGCGGTTGATCTTGTTCTTTGAAAAGATGAGCGAGCGAGAGTAGTGGCTGATTCAAAATTTTGATTAGAGGTAGGCCAAAAAAAATCACAGCTCAATTGTAAACAAATTTTGTGACTTAGTGAAATCAAAATCATCTAAATATTACATCGAAAACTCCACCTAATAATTTAAAACCATATGACACATAATATTTGACCATTACGTAGTAGAGCTGAAACTATGCTTGCAAAACTCAAACTCACCTAAATGAAAGTAATGTAGATGGGATTATTTGTGAGATTTGATTGAGCGATTATTTTATTTCTTTTTCCATTTAGCATTTATAATGGTGTTACGTATTAGTATTAGTGGCATTGTACAAATCGATACTCTCTATGCGAAGGGTTGTGTTGGTAAAATTAAATTAAAATAAAATAAAATAAAATGAAAATAGAGGTGGGTGGGGACTCAACTGTGGATGACACTTTTGAAATATAAAAGAAACAAAGGATGGAATTAGAACTTGGAAGTGAAGTAGTTGGTAGTTGGTACGAAACGAGCGATGCATCCTATGTTACTATGTTCCTATGTTCCTATTGGTTGAATTTTGTGCGTCAAATAATTCATTCCAAGTGATCAGTGATTAGATTAGGGGTGTCACGGAAGGGAAGGTAAAGCCTTGAAGGTAAGGATGGGAGTTGGTAGATGGTAGATGGTAGATGGCAATATGGCAATATGGCATTTGACATTGACATTGACATTGACATTGGTAGGTAGCTGAGCAAATGCAAATAGAAATAGAAATAGTAGTAGTAGGTGGCGTGCGATTGTCTTGCTTTGCTTTCAATTTGAAGCCGACCTCGCTGACCCGCCGACCCGCTCGCCTGTGCCTGTATCTATCTATATTAACAACGCTCCCTTCTCTCTCTCTTTCTCTCTCTTGTAACTTGTAACTGTAAGACTGTAACTCTGTAAGTCTGTAACTAGGTGGAGAGAGGAGAGAAGAGAGAGAGATGGCCCGGAAGAAGATCCGAGAGTACGACTCGAAGCGGCTGCTGAAGGAGCACCTGAAGCGCCTCGTCGCCATCGACCTCACCATCCTCTCCGCTCAGGTTTTCTAATTCACCCAATTCCATTCCATTCCTCTTTTCTTTCTTTTCCAATGCAATTCTGATCTCAATTTCTGATCTCAGATCACGGAATCCACCGACTTCCCCCAATTGCTCAACACCCACCCATGGCTCTCCTCCATGAAGCTCGTCGTCAAGCCCGACATGCTTTTCGGCAAGCGCGGCAAGAGCGGCCTCGTCGCCCTCAACCTCGACTTCGCTCAGGTCGTCCAGTTTGTCAACAAGCGCCTCGGCGTCGAGGTCGAGATGGCCGGCTGCAAGGCCCCCATCACCACCTTCATCGTCGAGCCCTTCCTGCCCCACGACCGCGAGTACTACCTCAACGTCGTCTCTGACCGCCTCGGCTGCACCATCAGCTTCTCCGACTCCGGCGGCGTCGACATCGAGGACAACTGGGACAAGGTCAAGACCATCTTTCTGCCCTCCGACAAGCCCCTCTCCCTCGACACCTGCGCCCCCCTCATTGCCACTCTCCCCCTTGAGGTTCACTCTTCTTCCTCTTCCTCTTCCTCTTCCTCTTCCTCTTCCTCATCTCACTTATATCAATCAATCAATCAATCAACTTACCCAACTCACTCTTTCCTCTTCTCTAGGTTCGTCCCAAAATTGGCAACTTCATCCAAGGCGTCTTCTCCGTCTTCCAAGGTCCATTACTTTATTGCTTCTCTTTTATATGTGATCCAATTCATATGTGATATTCATCCTTTTCTTTCTTCTTCCCTTTTAAACAGATTTGGACTTCTCTTTTATTGAGATGAACCCGTTCACCCTCATAAATGGGGAGCCCTACCCCCTCGATATGAGGGGAGAATTGGACGACACTGCCGCTTTCAAGAACTTCAAAAAGTACGTGCTTATCTACTCCAGTCCATTTATTAACCTAACAAGTACCAACCAACGTACGTCCTTATCAGTTATCACATAACTCAGCCTAAATCCTTTGTTAGATTGGGGCTTCCATGCTCTAATTCCACATAATTTACCATCTTAAATATTTTTTACTCCATGTGTATACAATGGCTACAATATTGACGAGAATTGATTGAGTTGTATTTGCAAGAATTTAGGGGTGATGTGAGCTTAATGTGGACTTAGTTTCAGGTTTCTGATAAAGTTGGTGATGGTTCAATGCACCATAGCTTCACTTACTAAAACCTGATAACATTCTAACAACTTCTTTGTGGATTTTGTATATCATGTGTAGATGGGGAAATATAGAATTCCCGCTCCCGTTTGGAAGAGTTATGAACCCTGCAGAAAGTTACATCCATGGATTGGATGAGAAGGTGACTAACTATGCTTTTGAATAAATGAAAGTGTGATCATTAAATTTCTATCCGTGTGCCGCTTTATGATAATTTTTTAATCATTTTCCTTTTCTTTGGTTAGACTAGTGCATCCTTAAAGTTCACAATTTTGAACCCAAAAGGCCGCATTTGGACCATGGTTGCTGGTGGCGGTGCAAGTGTCATCTATGCTGATACGGTAAATTTTGAAACCCAAGTCTCTCTCTCTCTCTCTCTCTTTTACATGTAGCTCTTGGAAGTGGAGTGAATGAACTGACGTCATAGCGTATTTTGGTAACTCATAAATGTTTTAGAAAAACAATCAGGCTTATCCTGGTTAACCTTCCATAAGACAGGTCTGGGACTTGCTATTTGCAGGAAATGTCCTAGGGGCAGTGCACATTCTTATCGAATATTAGTAATCTTATAGTCTTAAACATATTTTCAGGTTGGAGATTTGGGTTATGCGTCAGAGCTTGGCAACTATGCTGAGTACAGTGGAGCCCCAAATGAGGAAGAGGTTTTGCAGTATGCCAGAGTAGTTCTTGATGTAAGGTTCTCTTCAGTGCTAAAACCAGATTATTCCTGAAAGGTTTTACTTCAAGTTTAATGAGGCACCTCTTGGATATTTGATTCCCCTGAGGTTTTGACTGAGCCTTTTAAACACTTCTGTTGCAGAGTTCTGATCTCTGTTATAATAGACACTACTGCTGCCTACTAATCTGTGCAGATTGATTTTTTCTTTTTATCTATCATTGCTTTAGTCCGGCTCTCCTTGGCTTCTTTCTACTTTTAGTTGAGTTCTTATGTGGAGATTTTGACCAATGAGCCCTTTTAAGTACAAAGCCAAAGTTTCAGATTTGATCCAAGAATTGATTGTTATTGCTTGATACTGTATTTTTATCAGTTTCAGATTGAGCTTCAATCATCTATTTATTGCTTATCATTTTGTAGTGCGCTACTGCTGATCCTGATGGCAGGAAGAGGGCACTTCTAATTGGAGGTGGCATTGCTAATTTCACTGATGTAGCAGCTACCTTCAATGGCATCATCCGTGCCTTGAGAGAGAAGGTTTGTTCTCTTTTAAGTCATTTTTAGTTTGGGTAGGAACCAGCAACCAGCTAATTGTGTATCACCAACCAAACAATTATAGCCATTCCTTGCCTGCTCCAGCTTCTACTTCTAGAGATCTAGGGGAGTGAAGTTTGGGTGGGATTAACTTTTGAAGAAAGATGTAAGCCAGAGAGAAGAGATATGTATAAATTTTGAAGGGGGTATAAAGGATCTTTTTTTTAGAAAAGGGTATAAAGGATATTTATCGCGCTCGTAAGAGTTATGCGCTTGTATTTAATATTTATAACCAAAAGAGGTTTGGTTTGAATATAGGAGCCTTACCTCAATGTTATCCAGTGTGCTGCATTTATTTGTGATGCAAATTTGGGAGATTTGCTGTTGTATGGGTGTACTGAGCCCTTTGTTCACACTTTTCTTGGGTTGTTATTATACTAAAGGAATCAAAGCTGAAGGCTGCAAGGATGCATATATATGTGAGAAGAGGGGGTCCCAACTATCAAACTGGCCTTGCCAAGATGCGCACACTTGGTGCTGAGTTAGGCGTTCCAATTGAGGTATTGCTGCTTGACTGCTTCTCTATATATTCGTACTTAAACAAACAACAGTATCAGGTTTTTGCTATTTTAGTCCATCTGTCAAAAATGAATGTGGATGAACTACAGATATTACATGCTGCTCCTGGGATTCACATGCATTAGATTAAATTATTTTTTACTTGGCATGCACGAACAGCTGAAATGAATATTAAACTTGGGAATGTTTTGCCAAACCTTAAAAAATTGTGTAAGATGGGGTTGCCTAGAATGATGGTTAATTGTAAATCATTGACATGATTTCTGAACTGTAGGTGTATGGACCGGAGGCTACCATGACGGGTATATGCAAGAGCGCAATTGACTGCATCATGGCGTCTGCTTAAATCTCTTTCTGTCCACTCAAAGCCTCTACGTAATAAGAAGTTTTTTTCCTTATATTTTTGTTGAGTAATTGGGGCATGGAAAATAAAATATGGGATTTCCTGGACTCTGAGAATAAGTAGATATATATATGTCGTTAATGTTGAACTTGTGTGCTGAATGGTGGAAAGTTGAATATAGCATGCATTATTTTTGTTAGGTTGGGAAATTATATGAAGATTTGGAGTGTTGTTGTTATATGATTTTGGTTAAGATTTTTATGCTATGCATAATGCATACATTATTATTTTAGTGGTCGAATGATGAATAGCTCAGCTCATACGCTGGTTATAAATTGATTCGTATGATATTGAACGTATAAATAAATAATGTAATGTAATGTAATAGGATCACTACAATCAATCTGTACAAGCTCAAAGGCATCAATATGCTTATAGATGATCTGCTTGGAGGATAAACTCGTTTTTACTGAACTTCATGGGTTTATAAATATCAGACTTCATCTATGAAGGAGGGAATCGATATTATTTTGCTTTCTCCTCTCTACTCTTTATCCTCTCGGCTCATTTCATAGAGTTGAGATCCTTGGTGTTTTCGTTGAGATGTTGAATTTTAATAACTCGCTCATTCTTCTTCATGTCAACCCTCTTCTTTGGTCTTTACGGCCTGAACAAATAATAGTAAACATCGAAATGCCTTAAGGTTCGGTGTCGAGCAGACCCCTCCCCTCACTCGACATTTGATTCCTTCTCTTTCCACGAGACTTGTACCCTAGACTTTAGTGTTGGAAATGACACTCCATTTGCCATGATAGTCGAAGTAGCACATTCTTTGACATTGGTGCCTCATCTATTCTCGGTCACTATGAATCCCTCCACCAATCCCTCGAGGTTTCCTCGTATCTCAAATTCTTGATATCCAACCAGCCTTTCTCCTCTCGGAACCAACAAGTATCCTCATGCCTTAGCATGTTATGGTCTCGCAAGCACCATTACCACCAACTCCATCGATCTCTCTCAGCTCGGAAATTCTACCACAATTTCTCTTCGTGTAGTCTATTACCGAGCAATCCCACTAAACTCACGTCTACCCTGAATACTACCCCTCATCCGCCAATACTTTCCGCCAGCACCAATCCGCCATTTTACCATTTTCAACCAAATTATCGACCACTCTCTTCTACTTTCTCTCAACCACACGAGATGACGAGCACCTCTACTATGGTACACTCTGTACCAAGTTATCCAACATTACATATGAACATGGGACCACGACCTGCTGTAACTAACATTCCCCTCTCGGGAGCTCCATCCTCCTTTGAAGAGTGAATCTAGCGCAAATTATGTGCATTAGTAGAGATATCCACAATTTGGTTCTTTGTATCAATATGCACAAGCTCAATATTCCCTCTTTCAACATGATCCTTAAGGAATTAATGTCTAATCTCAATGTGCTTGGTTCTTGCATGAGAAATTGGGTTGTTAAACATCATGATTGCACTAGTGTTATCACATTATGAGTACTTTGATAAAATATAAATTAAAGTCTTTTAATGTTTGAACCATTCATAATATTTATGTGCAACAACTTCTCGCGACAATATATCCCGCTTCGACCTTGGATAGAGCAACATAAGTTTATTTTCTACTTGTCGAAGAATTCAATGATTCGCCTAAAAACTGACAATTATTGCTTGTATTTTTTCGATCAACATGATTTTCGAGAAAATCAGCTTCGTCATCTCCAATTAGGTCAAGTTTAGTAGTTCTTCCATACGAAAGATCCAAATGTAATGTGCCTTTAATGTATCGCAAGATTCTTTTCAGGACAATCAAATATGATTTCTTAGGGCATGCTTGATATCCTGCATATAGGCAAAAAAACAAACATTATATCTGGTTGACTTGCGATGAGATAGAGTAGACTTCCAATCATAGTTCGGTATTGAGAGATATCCATCAATTTGTCGCTTTCATCAAGTCCAAGATGGATGTAGCCATGAGTGTTTTCATAGACTTGCAATCTTCTATTCCAATTTTTCTTTATCAATTCCTTTGCATATTGTGCTTGATTTATGAAAATTATGTCATCATTTTGCTTGATTTGTAGTACAAGAAAGAAATTCAACTCTTCCATTATAACCATCTCAAATTCTCTACTCATAAAGTTATTTGCAAGTGCATCGTTAGTCGATAAAAAAAATCATCAACATATATTTGAACTACAAGAATATATCTTCCATATTTCTTAATAAAGAGTGTTTTATCTTTAAGATCTCTCTTAAAATCATTTTCAATAAAAAAAACATGCTCAATCTTTCATACCAAGTTTTAGGAACTCGTTTGAGACCACACAAAATCTTGTGAAGTTTGTAAACATGATTGGTAAGAGTTGAATGTTCAAATTATTTTGATTGAGAAACATAAACTTACTCATTTACATAGCTATTCAAGAATGCGTTCTTCACATTCATTTTGTACAAAGTAAAATACATATGTGAAGCATAAGCAAGTAAACATTACACTTAATTCTAGTATTGCTGCTAATGCAAATGTTTCATCATAATTAATACTATTTTGTTGGACATACTTTTGACTGCAAATCTAGTTTTATTTGTAATCACAATTTCATTTTCATCTTTTATTTTGGTCTCTAAACATTCATTTAGTTCCAATAATAATTGGATTAGCCGATTTGAATACAAAACTCCATTCATGGTATCTTTAAATTGTATTAATTGGTAAGCGAATCCTTCCCCCTCTCTCTCTGTCTCGCCTTTACGAGCTGGCATAGATGGCGTCGGCGTCGGCAGCCTCTATTCACAGTCGAATTTACGAGTTTGCAACCTCCGCCTTGATCGACATCTTTGCTTTTCCTTATGCTGCCGTTTGCGACTTGTACTGCGGCGGCGCTGGCGGCGCAAACGGCAAGCGCAAGTGGGATCATCTCCAAGTCAGTCACTACCTCGGCATCGCTCATCCACAACCACAAGCTGCTGCCTCCGCCTCCTCTCCGGACAAAGAAAACCATAAAGAAGAAGAAGAAGAAGAAGATGATCATCTCACCTTCACTTATTGTCAAGCCGACCCCTGTACTGTAAGTCTCTCAGCCTCTCAGCCCCTCAGCCTCCAGCCCTCAGCCTCGCCATTTATTTCTTTATTTTCATAGTGTTCTTATCTTACATAAAAGGATGACCTGGAGCCTCTTTTGCAAGCCGAGGCTATTCCTATTCCTCTTGATCTCGTTTCTTGCTTCCATCATTTACAGGTACCCAAACCCAAATCTTTACCCTTTACTATTCTCTTTCCTTTTCTTTCATTTCTATATTTTCTTTCATTTCAGTTATGTTTTGAAAGTGAGGACAAGGCTAGGAGGCTTCTACACAATGTCTCATCCTTGCTCAAACCCGGCGGTTACTTTTTCGGCATTGTTCCCGATTCATCTACCATTTGGTCACTTCTTCTTTCTTTACTTCACTATTTCATTTCTTATCACTTCATGGTAATATTCCATTTCACTTCTGCATTAAGAATTATAATTACCCGCCAGCGTTAAAACAAACAGTAATTGTAATCTGGTTCATTGGAGTCATACCTGTGTCTGTGTGTGCATCCTTTCTCAAAACTCCAACTGCTCATCATGCCCAATTAATACAGGACCAAGTACCAGAAGAATGTGGAGGCATCGCTTCACAAAGGAGGAGGAACCAAATCCAATACACTACCAAATTACATTCGCTCAGACAACTATGTCATTACTTTTGAGGTTGAAGAAGACAAGTATGCCTACAAATAGCTTTCATTTTGTAAATTTTACTTTCTTATTTCTCAACCCTGTTATGACGCCACATCTTAATTCTATTCCACTCTAATTGCCGTCATCTCGGCTAGAAGGGCTGTTCTTTTGCTTTTTCTTTTTCCTCTCATTGCGTTTGTTTGTAGGTTTCCTTCATTTGGGAAGAGGTATCACTTAAAGTTTGCTAACGAGCCGACATTTGAGGCACATTGCTTGGTGCACTTTCCCAGTCTAATCAGGTTTTTTGCTGCTTTCTTTCAATTGTCAAATCCCTGCACTTGTTTTCAACTGTTGTCATAAAACTTGTATCCTTTGAGTTTTGATTTAGGTTGGCAAGAGAAGCTGGTCTTGAATACATAGAACTTCAGAACCTGACTGAATTTTATGATGATAACAGGTTAGTCTTGAAAAGTACTTGTTGAATATTTTGTGCCTCTTTTTCAAAACCCTTTCTTTTCTGCTTCCAGTTTTACAAGAATTTTTTTAGTATAGGCTAATTTGCAGAAAACCCACTGTATATTGTAGTTGTCATCAATAAATTATAATGCATGAAATAATGAGGGAAGCTTTCCGATTTCTTCATCAGCTTTGTGTGTAGTAATCAGTTGCTTTCCTCTATCCTCTTTTTGGATGTAGTGGATCCTTTTGCAAATTTACCAATTGTACTCTTGACAAGAGAACAAGTAAATGCGCCTAATTCCTCAGTTTCTGTAGAGAGCACTGAGTTCCTGTCTCAGTCCATCACTTGAGAACTTCAAAGTTACCATTTGTTTGAACTTTTCTCCTTTGTTGTTTCTTTTGTTGGTCAGAGCACAATTTGTGGGAATGCTGTCAAATTATGGTCCAAATTTGGTAGATCCTCGCGGGAAGCTCCTTCCTCGTTCTTTTGATATTTTAGGTAAATTAAACACTTTTCTTTGGCTCTAATTAACTTACACTTTAGTTATGATATGAGCAACATGGCATCAATATAAACCTTGCAAAAGTAATGGTAGATTAATAAAACCATGAGTCCCTATTTGAGTGTCATTTGTTGGCAGTGACAGTTCTGACTATAAAAATAGCTGGTACAACAGACTCATTTCCAAAATCTAATTTGCATTTTTATAGTTAATTTTGGTTTTGGGTGCATTTATTCTTTCTTTGATTTGCAAAAACCAGAAACATATGTGACACAAGTACAGTTTGGAGTAAATTCTGAAATTCTCAATAGTAGCTGTGCTTTTGAGTTTGTGATGAAAACATAAGGGGCCCATATGCAATTATCTGAAAATTGCATTTTGGCTGGTTGGTTGCTTGGTTTGTAGGTTTGTATTCAATATTTGTATTCCAAAAGCCAGATCCAGATGCAGCACCTCCTTTA